>CANNZV010003417.1:64154-74996 GCA_947561585.1 Caprella mutica
CAATGAACAAGCAAGTTCATTTAACTTAGCTATTTTGGGTTAATAACTTATTATTTCTATGATTTTTCCTTTTTCTTTAACGTATTTTGTGACAGACCGACTGACGGATATTATCAGTTTATCACCATGCAACATTTTTTCTAAATCAAGTTGGATTTTAGCTCCAAAGTTCCTCCCCCCACACCCCTTGACCTCCTCCACCTTCATTTCCCCCACCTTCACTTCCCGCACATACACTTCCTCCACCTACTTTTCCCCCACCTTCACTTCCTCGACCTACTTTTCCCCCGCCTTCACTTCCTACAAGTACACTTTCACCACTTACACTTCCACCACCTACATTTTCCCCATCGTCACTTCCTCCAAGTACACTTTCACCACTTCCACCACCTACCTTTCCTTCAGTTACACTTCCACCATCTACTCTACAGCAAATTCACTTCCCCCATTTTTACTTCCCCCATCTACACTTTCCCCACCTACACCTCTCCCACCTTCACATTCCCCACCTATACTACTTCCATCTTTACTTCCCCCATCTTCATTTCCCAAAATTATTATCCCCCACATTCTCTTCTCCCACATCCACTTCCCCCCCATTTCATTTCTCCCACTTTCAATTGCCTCACGTTTTACTAAATATAATCAAATTGAAGCACACAATGAAAATAAAAGGTTTAAAATATAAAAGACATTAATAAGATGTTTAGTTTGTGGTATCATGCATACCGAATTTGCTCATATCTAATTCCTTAAAGCGTAACGGACGTACTCACTGAGGAAGGAACAAGTAGAATATAATAGTAATTAATTTATTATATACTTCGATCTTACAAGAAAAAGTTTAAATATTATATTTTTTTCTTATATGACCGAAAATGTGGAGCCGTCCGTAAACTCGGAACTTACCCTAATAATTTCACATTTTGCAATAAAACTTTTAATTCCTCAATTTTTGATATATCAAATATTTCTAGGTTTGTGGATGCAGGAAAGCTACTAAGCACTTTCATCTCCATAGTTTAATGAGTTAAAATGCGCTAATTATTTTATTTACATTCACTATATACCAGGAAAATAGGGGAACAAAGTTAAAGCTCGTGAATGCAGAAAAGCTATTGAGTGTAGTTTCATGAAATAGCAAGATGGGAAAAATTGAGTAGGGTAAGTTCCGAATTATCGGTCAGTTCCAAATCTTCGTTCATATCATAAAAAAACAATATAACAATTATTATTATTATTTATTACACATTGGTTTCTAATAATAACAATTTTTATATTGTTTTTCTTATATGACCGAAGATGTAGTACTGACCGATAATTCGTAACTTACCCTATGGAAAGAGAAAATCAAAATACAACAAGTAGCTAATTGTATTAACCGGTTGACATGACTTTTCATCGAAAAATTTCGTAAATGGGATATTAACACACGCTAATGTTACAAAACATGTACTTTGACAGAATAATGTATCAAACGATCAAATTACAGAATAGAATAATGGTAAGGAGGAAAAATATTGAATAAATTTAAATCGTTTTTCTACTTAAATATTATACCGGAACTACTCAATAATAACCAATTATTTCAAAGTAATTTGAAAAATTATATATGCAAGCAAAGCTAAAAAAACATATCACATCAAATAATGAAATCATTGAAGTCTAAATGACTGTAACCACACACAAAGAGCATTCTTAAATTTAATTCTTTGTCTATAAGTAGCCTCGTATCACAACTGCCTATTAGTATCTTGCGGTGTTGGGTTATGTAGAGGTGACTTTTAATATTAATAATAATATATTAGTTCTATAATGTTATGTAATAAGTTCATCTGATTCTTAGAGCCTGGAGAGGATTTTTAATATATTTTTTTCTTACAGGATCAAAATTCGAAAATGGGATACAATTTGATAAACCTGAACATTTTCTATTTTAAAGCCAACTACCTACTTCTTTCAAAGAATCACTTTTTGGTATAACAATAACCTCAGTATTGATAAACAGTCAACTGCGAGTTTTTTATATAAAATCTTGACTTTCAATCTAGGATTACCACTCAATTACAGAAAACCAGCAGTGGGCATTTACCGACTGAAAGTGACTTGTCAATTACAAATCCGACGATATAAATCTTATGAAACGTAAGTTATTGAGAGAAAATTGTTTTAAATTTTTAAAATCACAAACGTAGCTCGACCCAAAATCATTAAGATACTTTAAAATAATTTGTCATTTTAGAATAGTTTTGGTTTAGTATTAAAGTAGAAAAACGAATGAAATATATTGAATAGTTTTCCTCCTTACCATTATTCTATTTTGTAATTTGATCGTGTGATACATTATTCTGTTAAAGTACATGTTATTTAACATTAGTGTGTGTTAATATCCATTTTATGAAAATTAGTCAACGAAACGTCTTGTCGACGAAACGTCTGCATACCGTATTAAACGTACAAAATAATAGAGAAGAATATCAGAAGAAATATAAAAAAAAAAGAGATTGACCGAAAAATCTAGAAATTAAAATATAAAAAGCTAGCTATATCCCAGGCAAGAAGATTTTATTGCTGGGAAATTCCCTTAATAGCCTTGGAATAAATCTTCTTGCCTGGGATAATACCTGTTACAGATAGTCGATATTTAACTACTGAATTATGTAATACTTAAATGAATTTTAATCTTTTAACATATTACGCTGAAAATTCTAATTCAAAATATAAGCACTAATTGTTATGTAATTACCCTTAGAGAAAGTTATGGTGGGTCCATAGAAGATTAGATTGGGTTCCTCTTTATCTTCTATGGCGCCACCATTCTTCTAAACTATTTTCAAAAAGGTAGAAAAAAAAGACTAAAAGTTCTTTAAGCAGAAATAGAAGAAAAAAACAAGTAGCTATTCATTTTTATTTTATTATCAATTTTTTTATTTTATTACCTATCTACTTCTTTATTTTATCGTATTTATTTTTATCTCAATAGAGTATTTCTAATACTCTGTATAGGGACAGATTTATAGCCTCTGATGATGTCATAATGACGCACTCGAGTCAAGAGACACCGGAAGATGGTGTGTCTTTTTATTGGGGCAGCCACGTGTCCGATGAGGGACTCAGGATATCGATGACACCCACGCGACATGGGGGGAGGGGGTGGATGGACGGTGGGGAGGGATGAGATTGAGGAAATTCTAACGGTAGATAATAGACTAAAAGTAGCTTATAAATTAAAAGGGATAAAAAGAAGTGATTATATTAATGCAAAAATAATAATTGGTTCATAGGGTAAGTTCAGAGTTATGGGACGGATTCACATTTTCTATCATATAAGAAAAATTGCTATTTTTTTTATTTAAATAGTATCTATGATTCCTGTAGGTATCATGGATATAAATAGACTAGGAAATTACACTAATTGTAATTTTTTCAATATTTCACATGATAGTACAGTAGAGCTCCTCTATAGTGAACTTCAACATGTTCACTCAGTGGGGTTTAGTTCACTGTAGAGGATAGGAGAGATGAATAGAAAACTGGAATTTTCATGGCAGACTATACAAAAATATTCTCTTACTTTTTCAAATAAATTCATTATTCAACGTATTCCATATATCTGGACTCTTAAAAATCAGGATGGTTCACTACACATGACTTCATTATAGAGGAGTTGCACTGGTAGAACCCAAGTTCATAGGCTATATAGCCTATAATAGTCTATGAACCTGGGTAAACTCCTGTTTTATGAAATATAACTAATTTACTATATAGAGATTCGTAGAAAACTAGCGAATATTTGTGGCAGACTAAACTAAATATGTTCACTATAGAGGTAAATTCATTATATACAGGGTTCTACTATACAGGTTGGTTCACTGTACAGGAGTTCATTATAGAAGAGTTCTACTGTATTTAGTTCATTTTACTCCATTGTTGGAGTGCTAGATGTGGGGCACATCTTTTATTAAAGGGATTTATTTTATCTTGTCTTGTTTTATATTACTCTCGTATTGGACTTTTGCTAAATTGCTCAGTCACCGTAAAAAGACTAGCATGAAACTTGTGCAGGAGAGGAATACATTTGGGTTCTAAAATTCACACATTAACATTTAGAATATATTTTAAAGACGCTGCAGTGATATCTTAAAATCTAAAACCAATGCATTATGCAGTACGTATAATAAAACTGCAGACAGCTTAAACATATATTTCTTTCTTAATTAAATATAATTAACTTCACGATACAACATAATACATATTTACAACCAATTCTAAACTAACATATATGCTATTTTATATATTTTGTATAACATACGTAGAGAATCAATAAATAAAGTAAAGTAACATTTACCAGATGTGAATTACATACAGGATGAAAATTTCAATAACTTTTTTCAAAAAGGCATGTAAATATGGTACGTCTTTTGAATAATAACCAATTGTCATTTTCTTCGGGTATTTAGTTACCATGTGGTAATTGTTACTTTCCCTACTGCAGAACAGCCACTAATATTCTTGTTCTTTTTATTGTTTTTGGTAGTCATTTGCAGTTGTCCTTTATGGTGCCATGAGGCAAATTTATGGGACATGGTGCGTGGTGAATCAACCACCAACAATATCAACCATAAATGGGAGAAATACCATCAGTTGATTAATGGCATTAGGGTTTGTTACGAATTATCGGACAGTTACACATTTTCGATCATAAGAAAAAGTATGTAATAATTGTTATTCATTAATAAAATGAAGTAATAAAAATTATATATATTTTTCGAACATGATCGAAAATGTGAAACCGTCCGATAACTCGTAACTTACCCTATATATTTGTGTATTAGTTAGTTCTAGATTGAAAACATTATTCAGTTATATTTTTTTAAATAAACTATTTATTAATTTAAAATGTTTATAACTATGAAAATTCATCAATTACTAGATATATAGTAAATAATATATCTTATATTTCGATATTCCTGCATGAAAATTATACAAACAATGTATGATTATGAATATTATTAAATATTCATTATATTTAATTATTATATTATTGAAAATTATTAAGAAGAAATAGATACCTAAATGTATCTCAATATATATCGAGAAATTATTTCAAATTAGAAAAAAATATTCGTTATTAAACTCACGTTCTTTAATATCATTTCACAGTTACTGAGGCATATATGCAGAATATGAATATATGCTGTACTTCTAATAACGTATAGTACAGTACCTGTTGTTAATTCACATTTTTTAATATTAGTGTGACCCGTAGCCACGGCCACTAATTATCAGTTTTTCCTTTATAATTATCAAAGACTTCGGACAGACAGACAGACTGTTCTCTCACTACTTTCGGAAAATTGTGGAAGGTTACACAGAGAGAACAAAGTACAATCCCCATATGATCATATCTAATGGGTCATCAATTTCTGATTTGAATCAATTTATTACGTGAGTTTGTTGGACTTTATTCATGTTTTCATTTGTGTTAAAACAACTATGATGTGGTGTGTCACTAAACATTAGTTAATTCAATTCATTTTATGGATTGAATAAACTTACTATGAGAGTTAAAAGTTACTTTTTTGAGAATATTAACGTATGTTAAAACAACTATGACAGAGTGTATTGTATAGTAACTCACAAAGACTGTTAATTCAATGTATCTGGTGTATAGATTAACTTACTATGAGAGTTAGCACTACTTTTTTAAGTTTAGGTGTGAGTCAAAACGACTGTTTTGTTTTAACCAACGTCAATTTAACTACTTTTAAATAGTATCTGCAACTCACCACGTAGGTAGGGGCAAAATCAAACCATTCATAAAGTCAAAACAAATCAAATTTGATTTGATTCAACTATTAATTTGTTTGTGTGCATGTTTTGATAAGCAATATTCATTTATTTTTATAGTATAGATAGCACATTAATTACGAAAAAATTCTCTATTCTCCTCTTCATCCGTTCTTCTTATATCCAATCACGAATCATCAAACCCAATTCCACTTCCACCATCCAATTCCTCTCTCCCCCCCCCCCTCCTCCAATTTTTATCACCACCTCCTCCTCCTCCGATGGCATCAATAAAAAGTCACCCGTCGCTCATTGTTTAATGTGGCGTGGGTGGCTTGCTTCATTAGACCGGAGGAAATTACGAGGGAAAGAAACAGCACTACGTCACTACAGCCATCTTAAACTCCGACATCACTACAGCCATCTTAAACTCTGACGTCACTACAGCCATCTTAGACTCTGACGTCACTAGCTACCTTGCTTCGTTAGACCACAGAAAACTGTTTCGTCAGGCTACCTTACAATATGTATTAAATATTTAATATACCGTGCATAGAAATTATTAATTAGGTCGGAAATGATTGGTGGGTTCACGCAACTTCTACCGTTGTCTTGATAAGACGTGAAAAACAGGTTAAGTTAATCGTATAATATTGATTTTGCAGGAATACATTAAATACAGATCTGACTAACTGTAATGGTCGTGATAACATTCATCCTGCAGTATTTCTTCCAATTTCGAATGCTGCTACTAGACATCTTTGATTGCACCTCGTTTTAGAATGCGCGTTTTTGAACCTCTCTAGCAGTGCTTCTCTAATAGGGTTGTTCTTCGTTTAGAATTTGTTGATTCTTCCTTGTCACTACATTAGAACTCCTTTATAATGAAATCCTGTATAGTGAATGCAGAGTCCTGAGTAAAGAAGTAGCCTTTATAGTGAACAAATTTTCATAAGTCTGCCATGAAATGGCCATCAGTTTTCTAAAACTGATGGCCATTCATGGCAGACTAAAGAAAATTTGTTCACTGTAGAGGCTACTTCCTTACTCAGGACTATACAGGATTTCATTATAGGGGAGTTTAAAATTAGTTAGTTAGGGTAGCTTAAAAGAATCATTAGATAATATCTTCTAAAAAAACATGCACATTCCACATAACGATAAAAGTTATAATTCACTTCAACCCACTCTACTAAACCATTGTTTATTAAAACAAAACACAGAAATATCTAAAACATGTACACATTGGACTGTTTCTGACTGAGCACCAACTATTTTCGACCAGAATTGTAGTAGAGTAAAACTCCTGAGTTATAAAACACTCGAGTTATGAAATGTACCTTAGTTATGAAATATTTTCTAAGTTTAAATTATAGAAAACGAAATACGTCATGAATTTCGTTCTATAATTATCCCTCAATGACCATAGTTTTCTCCAAGATTTTAATCATAGAAAACTATCAGTGTCCCTGAGATATGAAATGGCTTTGAGTTATGAAAAAATAATTAAATATATTATATTAAATTTAACGTCTGATTTGACCTCTCAGGGCACTTTTAATTAATAACCTCTGACGTTAGGAGGAAAATAAATGATAATAATATAATGATAATAATACAGTTCTGTAATTATTTACAGGCAACACTAATATTATTATATAAAAAAAAAAATAGAATAGTTTTCATTTTTTTTTAAATACATAATATTTTAAATCAGTATATACCTATGTATTGGTGATATATACTTTTAAATAAAAATAATTCTAAACCCAGTGTACTAATTGAATTTTCAATGGATGAACAACATGCACTACTATAGCATAAACACTAAAAGGGACCTCTAAGAAGCAGACCAAGAGAAAATGCCTCCATGAACAAAGTATACTACAAAGCATTAATTTAATAGGTGCTTGTGTATCGTGTATGAGTAGTTAGTTCAATTGGTTTCACACGTAATTCAAACAGTAACAATTGATATCACAGATACAGTCAATATCAGGAGTGAGAGTGTGGATAAGCTTCATTGAAATGACTGTAAATGTACATGCGTCTAGAAAACTATGTTACAGCCAGAAAGTATGATCAAATCCAGTGAAAAAAAAAATGTATAATAATTTTTAGTGTGTAAAAATGTTACTATTCATATTGAGGTGGGGTAAGTTACGAATTATTGGCCGGTTTCATATCTTAAGTTATATATGAGATATATATAATAAATATTATTCAATTTTTATCATATAATTTTTTCTTATGTGACCGAAGATGTGAAACCGACCAATAATTCGTAACTTAACCTAATATATGTACAACATTTTTTCATTTGTGTTTGGCTAGTACACAGTAAAGTGCATATAGCACTGTTTACCAATGCATTTTAATTGAAATAATTAACACATTATTGTTTAGTCTGAAATTTGCTTGCAGCAATTTAACAATAGAAAAAAACTGCAACGCAAGCAAGAAATACAGACAATGTATTGGCTTGATGTACTGCAATGTATTGGCTTGATGTACTGCAATGTATTGGCTTGATGTACTGCAATGTATTGGCTTGATGTACTGCAATGTATTGGCTTGATGTACTGCAATGTATTGGCTTGATGTACTGCAATGTATTGGCTTGATGTACTGCAATGTATTGGCATGATGTACTGCAATGTGTTAACTTGAGGTACTGCAATGTATTGGCTTGATGTACAGCAATGTATTGGCTTGATGTACTGCAATGTATTGGCTTGATGTACTGCAATGTATTGGCTTGAGGTATTGCTTGCTTTAAAATTCACTGCATACTGTTTTAACAAAATTATTAATGGTTATTTTAGTAACAAAATCAGGATTCGGAATAAAATAAATAAGTTCTTCAATTTCCTCAAAATAAATTATAAGTGAACGAGATGAAAGATTTTACTCTCGATTGAAATATTTTTTACAAGATTCAATATTAAATTATAAACCAAAATTTCCATTGCCATACCATATTTAAGATTCTAAAGAAGCCTCATAATAATATGGAACGATAAGAGAGAGTATGACATGGCTGCCTTTGACATATTATAGCCTATTTATCCAGTGAATGGCTAATAACTCGTGCATCGTCATAAGGGGTTAGGATTTTCCGTATTTTAGCTAAAAGAGACGACCCGGCCCTTGCCCAATGGAGCGTGCGGGCCCATCTAATCCAACGGACTATAAAAAATGAATGAAAACGCGTAAGTATGATAGGATGGAAGAGGGCATTTGTAGTTAGAAGATATGGAGACGATATTGTAATTGTTATAGAAAGAAACAGACCTTATGCTGAGAAAATGTATAATTTGATTCCTTGGTTATCAGCAACTATAGTTACTTTATGGAAGAATAAATATAACTGTAAAATATAAGTTTGGTATTCATAATGAAGTTATCATATTGAATATAAGAAATATTGATTAATTAGAAAAGGTATTTTTAGCCAATTGAATTATCCGACATTTAGGTAACAGCTCTGTCAGACATTTAGGTAATAGCTCTGTCAGGCATTTAGGTAACAGCTCTGTCAGGCATTTATGTGACAGCTCTGTCAGGCATTTAGTTAATAGCTCTGTCAGGCATTTAGTTAATAGCTCTGTCAGGCATTGAGGTAACAGCTCTGTCAGGCATTTAGGTAACAGCTCTGTCAGGCATTTATGTAACAGCTCTGTCAGGCATTTAGTTAATAGCTCTGTCAGGCATTGAGGTAACAGCTCTATCAGGCATTAGGTAATAGCTCTGTCAGGCATTGAGGTAACAGCTCTATCAGGCATTAGGTAATAGCTCTGTCAGACATTTAGGTAACAGCTCTGTCAGGCATTTAGTTAATAGCTCTGTCAGGCATTTAGGTAATAGCTCTGTCAGGCATTTAGGTAACAGCTCTGTCAGGCATTTAGTTAATAGCTCTGTCAGGCATTTAGGTAATAGCTCTGTCAGGCATTTAGGTAATAGCTCTGTCAGGCATTTAGGTAATAGCTCTGTCAGGCATTTAGGTAATAGCTCTGTCAGGCATTGAAGTAACAGCTCTGTCAGGCATTTAGTTAATAGCTCTGTCAGGCATTTAGGTAATAGCTCTGTCAGGCATTGAGGTAATAGCTCTGTCAGGCATTGAAGTAACAGCTCTGTCAGGCATTTAGGTAATAGCTCTGTCAGGCATTGAGGTAATAGCTCTGTCAGGCATAGGGAGGCTCATTTTATGACCGCTATCAGAGCATCAGGCAAGTGACATCGCATTGAATTATTATGCATGGCTGAGACACGTTTGGTCATCCAAGAGATTTATTCGAGGGAGTGAGAGGGGGAAATATGACCAATGGTCATCTTTGGGACATTTAAATGACTGACCAATGGTCATCTTTAGGACATTTAAATGACTAACCAATGGTCATCTTTGGGACATTTAAATGACTGACCAATGGTCATCTTTGGGACATCTAAATGACTAACCAATGGTCATCTTTGGGACATTTAAATGACTGACCAATGGTCATCTTTGGGACATTTAAATGACTAACCAATGGTCATCTTTGGGACATTTAAATGACTAACCAATGGTCATCTTTGGGACATTTAAATGACTAACCAATGGTCATCTTTGGGACATTTAAATGACTAACCAATGGTCATCTTTAAGACTTTTAAATGACAACTAATCAATGGTCATCTTTAGGACATTTAAATGACTAACCAATGGTCATCTTTAGGACATTTAAATGACTAACCAATGGGGTCATCTTTAAGACTTTTAAATGACTAACCAATGGTCATCTTTAAGACTTTTAAATGACTGACCAATGGTCATCTTTAAGACATTTTAATGCTAACCAATGGTCATCTTTAGGACATTTAAATGACTAACGTTGACTTTAGTAGCTTATTTTGAAGTTATTGTCATAAAAAAAGGTATCAATACTTTTAGCAAATTAGAATTTTGCATGTTTTTGTTAGAAAAGGAGAAAAATAGAACACATGTAGTAATTTATTGAATAAGAGTAAAAGTGCATGTTTTATAGAAAAATATTCATTCATTCTCTCCTCTCC
>CANNZV010003418.1:0-63977 GCA_947561585.1 Caprella mutica
CTCATATTATATGATCTATATGACTCATATTAAATTATCTATATGACTCATATTAATGATCTATATGACTCATATTAAATGATCTATATGACTCATATTAAATGATCTATATGACTCATATTATATGATCTATATGACTCATATTAAATTATCTATATGACTCATATTAAGTGATCTATATGACTCATATTATATGATCTATATGACTCATATTATATGATCTATATGACTCTTATTATATGATCTACATGACTCATATTATATGATCTATATGACTCATATTAAATGATCTATATGACTCATATTAAATGATCTATATGACTCATATTATATGATCTATATGACTCATATTAAATTATCTATATGACTCATATTAAATGATCTATATGACTCATATTAAATGATCTATATGACTCATATTATATGATCTATATGACTCATATTATATGATCTATATGACTCATATTATATGATCTATATGACTCATATTATATGATCTATATGACTCATATTATATGATCTATATGACTCATATTAAATGATCTATATGACTCATATTATATGATCTATATGACTCATATTATATGATCTATATGACTCATATTATATGATCTACATGACTCATATTATATGATCTGCATGACTCATATTAAATGATCTATATGACTCATATTAAATGATCTACATGACTCATATTATATCTACTATATAATGATCTATATGACTCATATTAAATGATCTATATGACTCATATTATATGATCTACATGACTCATATTAAATGATCTATATGACTCATATTAATCTAATAATGATCTATATGACTCATATTAAATGATCTATATGACTCATATTAAATGATCTATATGACTCATATTAAATGATCTATATGACTCATATTAAATGATCTATATGACTCATATTAAATGATCTATATGACTCATATTAAATGATCTATATGACTCATATTAAATGATCTATATGACTCATATTATATGATCTACATGACTCATATTAAATGATCTATATGACTCATATTAAATGATCTATATGACTCATATTATATGATCTATATGACTCATATTATATGATCTATATGACTCATATTAAATGATCTATATGACTCATATTATATGATCTCTATGACTCATATTATATGATCTATATGACTCATATTATATGATCTATATGACTCATATTATATGATCTATATGACTCATATTATATGATCTACATGACTCATATTATATGATCTGCATGACTCATATTATATGATCTGCATGACTCATATTAAATGATCTATATGACTCATATTAAATGATCTACATGACTCATATTATATGATCTACATGACTCATATTATATGATCTATATGACTCATATTATATGATCTACATGACTCATATTAAATGATCTATATGACTCATATTATATGATCTACATGACTCATATTATATGATCTGCATGACTCATATTAAATGATCTATATGACTCATATTAAATGATCTATATGACTCATATTAAATGATCTATATGACTCATATTATATGATCTGCATGACTCATATTAAATGATCTATATGACTCATATTAAATGATCTATATGACTCATATTAAATGATCTATATGACTCATATTAAATGATCTATATGACTCATATTAAATGATCTATATGACTCATATTAAATGATCTATATGACTCATATTATATGATCTACATGACTCATATTAAATGATCTATATGACTCATATTAAATGATCTATATGACTCATATTATATGATCTACATGACTCATATTAAATGATCTATATGACTCATATTAAATGATCTATATGACTCATATTATATGATCTACATGACTCATATTATATGATCTATATGACTCATATTAAATGATCTATATGACTCATATTATATGATCTATATGACTCATATTATATGATCTACATGACTCATATTATATGATCTATATGACTCATATTAAATGATCTATATGACTCATATTATATGATCTATATGACTCATATTATATGATCTATATGACTCATATTATATGATCTATATGACTCATATTATATGATCTACATGACTCATATTATATGATATTCCATTTTATCGAATGGTATTTCCTGCAAATGTTTACTTACATATTTCAATCATTCAGTGCATCTGCACTTTTTTATTGCATAGACATTTGTTAGCTTTAAGTTTAACAATTTCAAAGGCAAATATCCCCGTGCAGCTATAAAATCAGAAAGGCCTACTCAACAACCAATATTAATATTTAGCCAATTGGAATAGCTACAAATTTATTCATTGAATTTCGGTAGCGTTTAGAAGCGGCATGAAGTAATGCCGTGCGTGCATGCCTCTTCATGCTCCTCTTTCGCCCGTATACGTTAGTTTGAAGAGGATATTGTCAATATTAATTTAAATTTATAACCTTGTGAACCGATTTCTAGAAACATGAAATCGTTATTTATTAATAAAACTATTGATTTTTATTTCTGAAATATTTTGGAAGTTTCGAATACAGATAAATTTTACCAAAAAGGTGATTTTGATCAACTAATTCTATAGTAAAAATAAACTCTTATTAATGCATTGAAAATCTTCAAAAAAATACTGTTAATTCTATTTCAAACTTATGCATTATTGAAATAAATTAATTAAACATGAAATAAATTTATGGTGGTATTGAATGGACAAAAGTTTATTATAAAAGTTAACATTAGAGCATATTTTTATTTAATTAAAAACTGATCTGAGTAAAATTGGTCCATTCAACACATAATTAATTTACATAGATGTTACGGTAGATGTTTTTATATGAAGTTGCAATGTAGTTTTCTGTAGCTATGTTATAACACTATTTTTTGAAGGTAATTAGAAATTCATGGTCTTTAAATATACAGGGTGACCCGCAAAAAACTAACCTAACTTTAAATTTGTATATTTCAACAACTATTGAAGGTACAGTTTTCTTTCAAGTATCATTTTGTTAATTGAATCTTTTTCCATCCACAGTTATCTTTTAGTTGATGTTTTATTCATCTTTGTGAATATAATAACTATTTTATTAATGGGTGGTGAAAATGGCCTCGTGCAAATGGTCAGTAAACGGACAATGAAGTAAGTTCAAGGAGAAATGGAGAAAAAATTAATTTAATTCATTTCTCCTACCAGAAACATCTATTCATATTATATACCTGTAGGTATCATGAATATGAATTAAAATAATAGTTATCATTTTTTCTTATATGATCGAAGATGTTGAACCGTTCGATAACAAAGTTGCCCTATTTTTTCTAAACACGTCAATTAAAATCTTCGTCACGAAGTTGAATTACTAACTTCAAAACTTGCTGAGTCACCATATCAAAACTTCGCGCACTTTTTACTCCAAAACAAAAACAAGATTTCACGTCAAACCTCTCCCTTTCAAGACACCAAACACTTTATAATATAAAATAAAAAATGCATGAAATAACAATCACCAAATGCTAAATAAATAAATACAAAATTAAAGAATAATATCTTATCACATATATTTTGATAAGTTTTGTTAATAATAAGTTATCAACATTCTCACCTGGTTATTGTGACTTCACCCTATGTAAGTGTAATAGTGTGTATGTACTAAGATGCAAACTCATTAGTGATCTATTTACAATAGAGAAGAAATAAACAAATACAATTGGGAGAATGAAAAAGATTGAAGATTTCTGTGGTTCTATTGAAGATTTTTGTGGTTTTATTGAAGATTTTTGTGGTTTAATTGAAGATTTCTGTGGTTTCATTGAAGATTATTGTAGTTTCATTGAAGATTTATGTGGTTTCATTGAAGATTATTGTGGTTTCATTGAAGATTTTGTGGTTTCATTGAAGATTTTTGTGGTTTCATTGAAGATTTTGTGGTTTCATTGAAGATTTCTGTGGTTTCATTGAAGATTTCTGTGGTTTCATTGAAGATTTCTGTGGTTTCATTGAAGATTTCTTCTGTTGTTTCATTGAAGATTTCTGTGGTTTCATCGAAGATTTTCGTGGTTTCATTGAAGATTTCTGTGGTTTCATTGAAGATTTCTGTGGTTTCATTGAAGATTTCTTCTGTGGTTTCATTGAAGATTTCTGTGGTTTCATTGAAGATTTCTGTGGTTTCATTGAAGATTTCTGTGGTTTCATTGAAGATTTTCGTGGTTTCATTTCTAAAAATTTTCATACCTATATGAAAAAATTATATATTATTTTGATTATTAAATATTTTTCTAATATGATCTAAAATGTGAAACCGTTCGATAACTCAGAACTTACCCTACTCAACATCCTCTACCCGTAATTTGTAACAAATAATTTAGATCTTAACTGTGAATAGAAATTCAAACTGAATTCTTAAATTAGATTTTCTAATGAATAAACCTCTCTTGCTTACCATCGTGAATGAACTGCCAAGCTATGAACCGACTGTTACACTGGTAAATTGTTACGTACTTTTTTATTATGGAAATAAAGTAATGGAGATATATTGAATATACTGTAAAATATAATGTTTATCACGGTCCTATATTTGAATTGTACTTCATTAGTTAGTACAGACTCTAATTAGTGATCTCTTCTGTCCCTGTACTTTAGTGCAGTTATAAAGGACTGTGCAAAATTAGTGAATAGTTAAAGGTTTACTGAAAAGAAATTTCAAAGTTTGTTTTTGGTTTTTCATCATACTTAGAGTCTAGCCATCAGATAATTTATAACTTTGTGCTACGTGTCACAGTGTTCTCTATTGAAATATTGCAATTCTTTTTAACTTTTATATCATAAACTTTAAACTGTCCATTTATTTATTTGAAATAAACATTATCGAGGTATTAAATTAACTTCTAATTTGTATTTAAAAAAATTGTTCAAAATAATAAATATATTAATATTTATAATAATAAAATAAAAATAGAGACCCTTGTGTCTCTATACTCTTGTGTCTCTATACCCTTGTGTCTCTATACTCTTGTGTCTCTATACTCTTGTATCTCTATACTCTTGTGTCTCTATACCCTTGTGTCTCTATACCCTTGTGTCTCTATACTCTTGTGTCTCTATACCCTTGTGTCTCTATACTCTTGTGTCTCTATACTCTTGTGTCTCTATACCCTTGTGTCTCTATACCCTTGTGTCTCTATACTCTTGTGTCTCTATACTCTTGTGTCTCTATACTCTTGTGTCTCTATACTCTTGTGTCTCTATACCCTTGTATCTCTATACTCTTGTGTCTCTATACCCTTGTGTCTCTATACCCTTGTGTCTCTATACTCTTGTGTCTCTATACCCTTGTGTCTCTATACTCTTGTGTCTCTATACTCTTGTGTCTCTATACCCTTGTATCTCTATACTCTTGTGTCTCTATACCCTTGTGTCTCTATACCCTTGTGTCTCTATACTCTTGTGTCTCTATACCCTTGTGTCTCTATACTCTTGTGTCTCTATACTCTTGTGTCTCTATACCCTTGTGTTTCTATACCCTTGTGTCTCTATACTCTTGTGTCTCTATACCCTTGTGTCTCTATTCCCTTGTGTCTCTATACTCTTGTGTCTCTATACTCTTGTGTCTCTATACCCTTGTGTCTCTATACCCTTGTGTCTCTATACTCTTGTGTCTCTATACTCTTGTGTCTCTATACTCTTGTGTCTCTATACCCTAGTGTCTCTATACTCTTGTGTCTCTATACCTTTGTGTCTCTAAACAAATGTGTCTCTATACCCTTGTGTCTCTATACTCTTGTGTCTCTATACTCTTGTGTCTCTATACCCTTGTGTCTCTATACCCTTGTGTCTCTACACAAATGTGTCTCTATACCCTTGTGTCTCTATACTCTTGTGTCTCTATACTCTTGTGTCTCTATACCCTTGTGTCTCTATACCCTTGTGTCTCTATACTCTTGTGTCTCTATACTCTTGTGTCTTTATACCCTTGTGTCTCTATACTCTTGTGTCTCTATACCCTTGTGTCTCTATACTCTTGTGTCTCTATATCCTTGTGTCTCTATACTCTTGTGTCTCTATACTCTTGTGTCTCTATGCCCTTGTGTCTCTATACCCTAGTGTCTCTATACTCTTGTGTCTCTATACCCTTGTGTCTCTATACCCTTGTGTCTCTATACTCTTGTGTCTCTATACTCTTGTGTCTCTATACCCTTGTGTCTCTATACTCTTGTGTCTCTATACCCTTGTGTCTCTATACTCTTGTGTCTCTATACTCTTGTGTCTCTATACCCTTGTGTCTCGATACTCTTGTGTCTCTATACTCTTGTGTCTCTATACCCTTGTGTCTCTATACTCTTGTGTCTCTATACCCTTGTGTCTCTAAACAAATGTGTCTCTATACCCTTGTGTCTCTATACTCTTGTGTCTCTATACTCTTGTGTCTCTATACCCTTGTGTCTCTATACCCTTGTGTCTCTACACAAATGTGTCTCTATACCCTTGTGTCTCTATACTCTTGTGTCTCTATACCCTTGTGTCTCTATACCCTTGTGTCTCTACACAAATGTGTCTCTATACCCTTGTGTCTCTATACTCTTGTGTCTCTATACCCTTGTGTCTCTATACTCTTGTGTCTCTATACCCTTGTGTCTCTATACTCTTGTGTCTCTATACTCTTGTGTCTCTATACCCTTGTGTCTCGATACTCTTGTGTCTCTATACTCTTGTGTCTCTATACCCTTGTGTCTCTATACTCTTGTGTCTCTATACCCTTGTGTCTCTAAACAAATGTGTCTCTATACCCTTGTGTCTCTATACTCTTGTGTCTCTATACTCTTGTGTCTCTATACCCTTTTGTCTCTATACCCTTGTGTCTCTACACAAATGTGTCTCTATACCCTTGTGTCTCTATACTCTTGTGTCTCTATACCCTTGTGTCTCTATACCCTTGTGTCTCTACACAAATGTGTCTCTATACCCTTGTGTCTCTATACTCTTGTGTCTCTATACCCTTGTGTCTCTATACTCTTGTGTCTCTATACCCTTGTGTCTCTATACTCTTGTGTCTCTATACCCTTGTGTCTCTATACTCTTGTGTCTGTAAACATTTATAATGTATAGAATAATTAATGATTTATATACAAGTCCATTTTTCGAAAACCTTCCAACACAAAAAAAGTTGCCAGTTCTCGCCAATAAATTGTAGAATGTAGGTTGCCAGTTCTCGCCAATAGATTGTAGGTTGCCAGTTCTCACCAGTAGATTGTAGAGTGCCAGTTCTCGCCAATAGATTGTAGGTTGCCAGTTCTCACCAGTAGATTGTAAGTTGTCAGTTCTCGCCAATAGATTGTAAGTTGTCAGTTCTCGCCAATAGATTGTAGGTTGCCAGTTCTCGCCAATAGATTGTAAGTTGTCAGTTCTCGCCAATAGATTGTAAGTTGTCAGTTCTCGCCAAGAGATTGTAGGTTGCCAGTTCTCACCAGTAGATAGTAGAGTGCCAGTTCTCGCCAATAGATTGTACGTTGCCAGTTCTCGCCAATAGATTGTAAGTTGTCAGTTCTCGCCAATAGATTGTAGGTTGCCAGTTCTCACCAGTAGATTGTAGGTTGCCAGTTCTCACCAGTAGATTGTAGGTTGCCAGTTCTCACCAGTAGATTGTAGAGTGCCAGTTCTCGCCAATAGATTGTAGGTTGCCAGTTCTCGCCAATAGATTGTAGGTTGCCAGTTCTCCCCAATAGATTGTAGAGTGCCAGTTTTCGCCAATAGATTGTAGGTTGCCAGTTCTCGCCAACAGATTGTTGGTTGCCAGTTCTCTCCAATAGATTGTAGGTTTCCAGTTCTCGCCAACAGATTGTAGGTTGCCAGTTCTCGCCAACAGATTGTTGGTTGCCAGTTCTCGCCAATAGATTGTAGGTTGCCAGTTCTCTCCAATAGATTGTAGGTTGCCAGTTCTCTCCAATAGATTGCAGGTTGCCAGTTCTCGCCAATAGATTGTAGGTTGCCAGTTCTAGCCAATAGATTGTAGGTTGCCAGTTCTAGCCAATAGATTGTAGGTTGCCAGTTCTCGCCAATAGATTGTAGGTTGCCAGTTCTCGCCAATAAATTGTAGGTTGCCAGTTCTCGCCAATAGATTGTTTTCGTATTGCTTCTAATCAGCGGAAACTTTCAAATTTAGGAGTTTAATTTAGAAAGTTCCAGAGGTTCTAACGAGTTTGTAACTTTTTAATCGGTGTATTTTATGAATGGAGTATTGCAAAATTGGAGAGAATAATGTTTAGGATCTTGGTAGGGAATTATGATGAGAATTTACATTTACATTTTTTATATAATTGCACTAAATTATTCCTACACACATAATATTATCCCATTAAAATATTATACTATTCGAAATAATTTAAACTACAAACATCAATTGATACTATGCGAATTTCTGGTGGTGCTCTCTCTTTGCATTGTCTATCATTTATCACTATCACTGTTTAAAGTGTTGCGAAAATCTCTACCATTATATTGATTTATAAAAACTATTAATTTCCACGAGTGCAGATTATTCCATCTATGATATATTAAACTAATATTCAATATAAATATTTAGCAATATTTATTGTATGACCGAACAACATTAAGGTCCCGTCCAACAAAATGACTAGAATTTATTAGACATGGATTATTATTTGGAAATTTTATTTTACAGTTCAAATGATTTCTAAAATTTCACTTTGTCTACTTGTATTTTCAATACATTCTTTAGTTTTGCATTGATTTGATAAAAAAATTAATAAGTAATTATGACTGTAACTTTGGACAGTGACTGTAACTTTGGACAGTGACTGTAACTTTGGACAGTGATTGTAACTTTGGACAGTGATTGTAACTTTGGACAGTGACTGTAACTTTGGACAGAGATTGTAACTTTGGACAGTGACTGTAACTTTGGACAGTGACTGTAACTTTGGACAGTGACTGTAACTTTGGACAGTGACTGTAACTTTGGACAGTGACTGTAACCTTGGACAGTGACTGTAACTTTGGACAGTGACTGTAACTTTGGACAGTGACTGTAACTTTGGACAGTGACTGTAACTTTGGACAGTGACTGTAACTTTGGACAGTGACTGTAACTTTGGACAGTGACTGTAACTTTGGACAGTGACTGTAACTTTGGACAGTGACTGTAACTTTGGACAGTGACTGTAACTTTGGACAGTGACTGTAACTTTGGACAGTGACTGTAACTTTGGACAGTGACTGTAACTTTGGACAGTGACTGTAACTTTGGACAGTGACTGTAACTTTGGACAGTGACTGTAACTTTGGACAGTGACTGTAACTTTGGACAGTGACTGTAACTTTGGACAGTGACTGTAACTTTGGACAGTGACTGTAACTTTGGACAGTGACTGTAACTTTGGACAGTGACTGTAACTTTGGACAGTGACTGTAACTTTGGACAGTGACTGTAACTTTGGACAGTGACTGTAACTTTGGACAGTGACTGTAACTTTGGACAGTGACTGTAACTTTGGACAGTGACTGTAACTTTGGACAGTGACTGTAACTTTGGACAGTGACTGTAACTTTGGACAGTGACTGTAACTTTGGACAGTGACTGTAACTTTGGACAGTGACTGTAACTTTGGACAGTGACTGTAACTTTGGACAGTGACTGTAACTTTGGACAGTGACTGTAACTTTGGACAGTGACTGTAACTTTGGACAGTGACTGTAACTTTGGACAGTGACTGTAACTTTGGACAGTGACTGTAACTTTGGACAGTGACTGTAACTTTGGACAGTGACTGTAACTTATTATATTTTTTTTCCAATACTGAGTAGAAATAATTAAATTACTAACTCTTCATTTTCCTCTCTTCCAGGTGAGTTCTTTACCTGCATTCAGTAAATAACTTCAAAAAGTAAGTACCGAAACTAGTATATTATACTTCTATTTTCAATTAATAGGTAAATAATTAATGTACTGTTTTATTTCACTAGAAATAACTGA
Organism: Caprella mutica; assembly: GCA_947561585.1. NCBI lineage: Eukaryota > Metazoa > Arthropoda > Malacostraca > Amphipoda > Caprellidae > Caprella > Caprella mutica. The sequence goes on from CANNZV010003418.1 coordinate 9,976, forward strand.
TAAAAAACAGGTTAGGAAGCGCCATCTATCGGTTAGTGTAAATATAATATGAGCTAGTCTACACTCTTTTTATAATCATTTAGATGAATTAATATATTATTAAATTGCAGTACCTATTGATAGTATACCATACCTCCTGTCCTATATGTTCTCATGATGCTCTTTCTATGTTCTCATGATGCTCTTTCTATGTTCTCATGATGCTCTTTCTATGTTCTCATGATGCTCTTTATATGTTCTCATGATGTTCTCTCTATGTTCTCATGATGCTCTTTATATGTTCTCATGATACTCCCTCTATGTTCTCATGATACTCCCTCTATGTTCTCATGATACTCCCTCTATGTTCTCATGATACTCCCTCTATGTTCTCATGATGTCCTCAAAAACATGTTCTTATTGTAGTGTGTTTTGAATATTTCACTTGTATGAACACTCTTATTTACATGATTTACCAATCTCGAAAATGACCAAAATAATATTTTACATGATGTTCATACCGAATAGTTTAGTCTCCCAGAAATCGTTTTCTTTTGATATTTTCAAAGAAAACTATTCAATTTATTCGAGGGATAACTGCAGCTGAAATTGTTTCACAATTTATAAAAGTTCTATTTTTTGTTTATTAGATCAATAGTCTTCTACGTACAATAAAATGATTGTAAATGGTACATTTATTAGAATTTTTAATATCATATAATTTAATAAAGCTTTTAAAAATCAAATAACTGAATATTATTCTAATATTGATGTTCCCTAAAATATTTGTAGTGATTTGTAGTCACTAGATTGGATAATTATTCTCAAAATGAAATGAAAATATAGGTTTATTGTATTGGCACGCTACAAGCGGCGCTTCTTTCATTAGCAGCGTATCGCCGCTACTTTTCCACTAATGTAGAACAGCGGCAGCGTTGTTCGACCAACTCATGGTAAGACAATGTGAATATTTGATATTAACACAAAATCGCCTACTACGATCAACTTTCACAACGTCTTACGCTTTTATGCAGATATATTTATTTTTGCGATAAAATGGGTGTAATTAAATGTAGTTTGCCTTCAAAGTTTCAGGAAATATTCATCTTAATTGCGAGTAACGTTAAAAAAAATTAAATTAATTCATTAATTATTTCAGATTTAGGTAACTAAAAGTTACCAATTTTCAGTGTACAAGGTATTGTACATCGCACTGCAATGCAATTATTATATTGGAAACATTTTTCACAATAGCGTTCATGGGTAGTTAACAGTAATAGATTATTTTAATCTAAGATGACGAATCATGTCAAAAACTTCTAATTTCAAGTTAATGTTCGGTTAGATTTACCCTTTTTCCCATCACTTTCAAAGACGGTTATCCATCAAATCTGTCAATTTCTGAATTGTATCAGACGTTATAGTCTTGCAGGAGTCTTCAGTTTTCTTCCAGAGCTCATCTTTTGACGAGAACTAACTTTCACCGACATACACATTCTGCTTCAGGATGGACCGAAGCTTTTCTATTGGGTTTAAATTCAGAGAGACATGAGCCATACAATTATTTTATCATCGACGAACTTATTACGTCTCAGAAAATTCACAGTTGTCTTATAGTAGAGTGAGAAGGAGCGTTGCTATGTATGAAAATGACCTTCCTTTTGAACGCAACAAGTTTCCTCTTCAACCAATGAACAAATCCACAATTTAAAAAGTTAATATAATTAACAGAATTTATTTTCACTCCTTTTGGAATCCTGGAAGATCCGACCAGTTCATTTCCAATGGTCCCAGTCCAAATTATCACACCGCCACTTCCATGTTGACGTCAAATTCGTTGGTGATGTGGTGAGGCATGAGGGAGCTAAGTTTCAGCCCATCAGTCAGGAGCGTCGAGAGTGGCACACATTTTGTTTGTGACGAGTGCTGTTTGGTAATTAGTCTGAAGATACTTCTCCTCCCATAGTAGCCTTTATTACCTTCGCAGAATGCGGGAAGGTCGTATTTCAGCCGTCGTTTTTTATTTATTTATTTATCATCTTGTTATTCGCTTAACTGAAAAGGTGTTCAACCAAATTGCCTGAAATTTGGTGAAGCGATTGGTTCATATCCAGTGACCTGCTGCTAGAATTTTGGGAGTGACCAGGTCAAAGGTCAAGGTCATGGTCATTTATAGCTCAAAAGGTATTAAACCATATTGCATGAAACATGATGGGACGATTGGTGAATATGCAGAAACCATTTTATAGGTTTTGGGAGCGATCGGGTCAAATGTAAAAGATCAAGGTCAAGGCCATTTGTAACTCAATAACTCAAATAGTATTCAACCAAATTATTTGAAATTTGATGGTACAATTGGTCAATGTCCAGGAACGATCTGGTAGAATTTTGGGAGTAATCCGGTCTAAGGTCAAGGTCATTTATAACTCAATAACTCAAAAAGTATTGTACCATATTGCATAAAACTTTGCGGGACGATTGGTTATTATCCAGTTAGCGGTTTATAAAATTTTGGAAGAGACGGGTGAAAGCGGCGGCAAATGTATGCGCTCTACCGAGTGCACATAATCTAGTTTCATATGTGTATCCTTCGAAAGAGGCTGGTACCAGGTGTAACATATGAGGCGATTTGGTGGTGGTCTTTCAGAAGTTTTCCACACAGACACTCTTAAAAACTGCATCAGTTGTTCCCAATGGTTCCTCTTGCTTGAAGTTATTTCTTTTAGCTACTTTTTATTTGCTCTAATCCTTGCTAGTAATCTTCTTCAGAGCATTAACAATTTCTTCACTGTACGACGTACATGGCAATTAATATAATAAATTCAATTTTACAGCAAATGTGGAAACCTAATTGAAAAGTAGTGTCGCTATTTCATTAAAATTGTAGCGCGGTCCACCTCTGTCTACAATGCCTCACTATTGTATATATATTAACTACCACTGAAAATAGCAGTGTACCGAGACATCTCTCAGTGTACCGAGACATCTCTCAGTGTACTGAGACATCTCTCAGTGTACTGAGACATCTCTCAGTGTACTGAGACATCTCTCAGTGTACTGAGACATCTCTCAGTGTACTGAGACATCTCTCAGTGTACTGAGACATCTCTCAGTGTACTGAGACATCTCTCAGTGTACTGAGACATCTCTCAGTGTACCAAGACATCTCCCAGTGTACCGAGACATCTCTCAGTTTACCGAGACATCCCGCAGTGTACCGAGACATCTCTCAGTGTACCGAGACATCTCTCAGTGTACCGAGACATCTCTCAGTGTACCGAGACATCTCTCAGTGTACCGAGACATCTCCCAGTGTACCGAGACATCTCTCAGTGTACCGAGACATCTCTCAGTGTACTGAGACATCTCTCAGTGTACCAAGACATCTCCCAGTGTACCGAGACATCTCTCAGTGTACCGAGACATCCCGCAGTGTACCGAGACATCTCTCAGTGTACCGAGACATCTCTCAGTGTACCGAGACATCTCTCAGTGTACCGAGACATCTCTCAGTGTACCGAGACATCTCTCAGTGTACTGAGACATCTCTCAGTGTACCGAGACATCTCTCCATGTACTAAGACATCTCTCAGTGTACAGAGACCTCTCTCAGTGTACCGAGACATCTCTCAGTGTACCGAGACATCCCGCAGTGTACTGAGACATCTCTCAGTGTACCGAGACATCTCTCCATGTACTAAGACATCCCTCAGTGTACAGAGACCTCTCCCAGTGTACCGAGACATCTGTCAGTGTACCGAGACATCTCTCAGTGTACCGAGACATCTCTCAGTGTACCGAGACATCTCTCAGTGTACCGAGACATCTCTCAGTGTACCGAGACATCTCTCAGTGTACCGAGACATCTCTCAGTGTACCGAGACATCTCTCAGTGTACCGAGACATCTCTCAGTGTACCGAGACATCTCTCAGTGTACCGAGACATCTCTCAGTGTACTGAGACATCTCTCAGTGTACCGAGACATCTCTCCATGTACTAAGACATCTCTCAGTGTACAGAGACCTCTCTCAGTGTACCGAGACATCTCTCAGTGTACCGAGACATCCCGCAGTGTACTGAGACATCTCTCAGTGTACCGAGACATCTCTCCATGTACTAAGACATCCCTCAGTGTACAGAGACCTCTCCCAGTGTACCGAGACATCTGTCAGTGTACCGAGACATCTCTCAGTGTACCGAGACATCTCTCAGTGTACCGAGACATCTCTCAGTGTACCGAGACATCTCTCAGTGTACTTAGACATCTCTCAGTGTACCGAGACATCTCTCAGTGTACCGAGACATCTCTCAGTGTACCGAGACCTCTCTCAATGTACCGAGACATCTCTCAGTGTACCGAGACATCTCTCAGTGTACCGAGACATCTCTCAGTGTACCGAGACATCTCTCAGTGTACCGAGACATCTCTCAGTGTACTGAGACATCTCTCAGTGTACCGAGACATCTCTCCATGTACTAAGACATCTCTCAGTGTACAGAGACCTCTCTCAGTGTACCGAGACATCTCTCAGTGTACCGAGACATCCCGCAGTGTACTGAGACATCTCTCAGTGTACCGAGACATCTCTCCATGTACTAAGACATCCCTCAGTGTACAGAGACCTCTCCCAGTGTACCGAGACATCTGTCAGTGTACCGAGACATCTCTCAGTGTACCGAGACATCTCTCAGTGTACCGAGACATCTCTCAGTGTACCGAGACATCTCTCAGTGTACCGAGACATCTCTCAGTGTACCGAGACATCTCTCAGTGTACCGAAACCTCTCTCAATGTACCGAGACATCTCTCAGTGTACCGAGACATCCCTCAGTGTACCGAGACATTCTCATATCAGTCTCATTACTAAGTTTTTCACGATAATAGCATATATGTTTGTAGCCAATATTATTTACTTTGCTCAAGTGATCAAAGTTGTGTGATTATCTTTAGTGAGTAGATAACAGATATGTAGGGAAATATATATAGTAAATAATAACAATTGACTGTTTATTTAAGATGAACATTATTATAGAAGTGAAATTGGGAATTAAATGTTCACATATTATCATATTCCTAAATTATAGGGTAAGTGACGAATTATCGGTCAGTTTCACATCTCCGGTCATATAAGAATAACAATTAAAATAAATATTAATTATTATATAGTTTTCTTATATGACCAAAAATGTGAAACCGACCGATAATTCGTAACTCCCCCTAAATCCTTTACTATCAATAGTGTAGAGTTTGGTACCATTTCCTAAGAAATAGATACACTATCAGTAGTGATATCTAAGATAGTGTTATCTTGGTAATGCAATATCCGGCCTGTAGGATATCGGTACTATCGGTTATTTATCCTCTGGGTTATCGGTTCTATCGGTTATTTATCCTCTTAGTTATCGGTACTATCGGTTATTTATCCTCTGAGTTATCGGTATTTATCTGTTATTTATCCTCTGAGTTATCGGTATTATCGGTTATTTATCCTCTGATTTATCGGTGCTATCGGTTATTTATCCTCTGAGTTATCGGTACTATCGGTTGTTTATCCTCTGAGCTATCGGTTATTTATCCTCTGAGTTATCGGTACTATCGGTTGTTTATCCTCTGAGTTATCGGTACTATCGGTTATTAATCCTCTGAGTTATCGGTAATATCGGTTATTTATCCTCTGAGTTATCGGTACTATCGGTTGTTTATCCTCTGAGTTATCGGTACTATCGGTTGTTTATCCTCTGAGTTATCGGTGCTATCGGTTATTTATCCTCTGAGTTATCGGTACTATCGGTTATTTATCCTCTGAGTTATCGGTACTATCGGTTGTTTATCCTCTGAGTTATCGGTACTATCGGTTATTTATCCTCTGAGTTATCGGTACTATCGGTTATTTATCCTCTGAGTTATCGGTACTATCGGTTGTTTATCCTCTGGGTTATCGGTACTATCGGTTATTTATCCTCTGAGTTATCGGTACTATCGGTTATTTATCCTCTGAGTTATCGGTACTATCGGTTATTTATCCTCTGAGTTATCGGTACTATCGGTTATTTATCCTCTGAGTTATCGGTACTATCGGTTGTTTATCCTCTGAGTTATCGGTGCTATCGGTTATTTATCCTCTGAGTTATCGGTACTATCGGTTATTTATCCTCTGAGTTATCGGTACTATCGGTTATTTATCCTCTGAGTTATCGGTACTATCGGTTATTTATCCTCTGAGTTATCGGTACTATCGGTTATTTATCCTCTGAGTTATCGGTACTATCGGTTATTTATCCTCTGAGTTATCGGTACTATCGGTTATTTATCCTCTGAGTTATCGGTACTATCGGTTATTTATCCTCTGAGTTATCGGTACTATCGGTTGTTATTCTCTGAGTTATCGGTACTATCGGTTAGTTATATGCTCTCTGCCATCGGCATTATCAGTTATTTATCGGTTATTTATCGGTAGGTACTGTAATACCTACCTAATAAAAGTCATAGCTACTATTTCACAAATCACAGTTCTATAATTTTTCATTATTTTCAAATCTTACAAATATTATAATTTTAAAATATCTACAAGCATTACAATCAGTTAAGTTTCTTGTTGAAATGTGACATTAGCACATTAATTATAAAAGTAAAATAGCAAAATATATTTGTTATTTAACATTAAAATATACCATTAGTTAGATGATTTTTCTTATTTTGATTTCTGTAAAAACCTGTTAGAAATTCTTCAATTTTTTTTGTCCAGAAACCACATAAGGAACATGCGATGAGACTGCTAAATTATAACTAACTAATAAATAACTATGAGACGAACCACATGTTCTTATTTAATTGCCAATATTTGATAGAAAATGACAGAGAGGGTCGATTATTATTTGCATTATTTTAATAATTCTAACAATGTGATCAATTGTTGAAGACGCACATGCGCATATCGCATACTCATGTGATCGCATAGCTATGTGTAACATATTTGGCAAAGACATGTGATATAGCATATGACTTCCCAAAATACCATAGTAGAAGAGGGGCTAAATACAAATCACCGGTAGTGCTATGTTATCGAACAATAATTTTACGCAACAAATATTATATTATATGATTATATTTCAATTAATATAATATGTATTATTAACTTATAACTGTACTTGTTGTATTGATATGTATAGGGTTAAAACAACCGTATAGTTGTAAATAAAGTGCACAGAGATGGGTTAAAACAACCGTAGTTGTAAATAAAGTTGTAAATAAACCACTACTCGTGTCTAAGTCTCTTATATACGGATATTATATTCATTATTTCATTCGCCATTTTGTTTCTATTAAATAAATAAATAAATACATTATACCATTCGAATTCCCTTTAAATATTCATAAGCAATTTGCCTTTTTAATATTAATAAAAGTTTCGAGTTTTTACTTTAGGGGATTAGATTCATATATTACATGTATTTAAATTTAGTGTAAATAAATGATATGAGAATTTTGAACTGGTAGCATGTATGTTATTTGTCACATTTAATGTACTTTTAATTAAAATAACATGTGCTGTAATAATAAATACTTACAAAGGCTTTCATATTAAAACTAATGATTTTTATATCTTAACATTAAATATCATTGAAAATATCTAGGAATAAACTCTATATGTGAACTAGAACTGACACTCGTAGAGCGCATGCCTTCATCGCCTCTTCAATCGATTTTGACCTTTTTGTGATCTTGGCCTTTTCGTGACCTTGACCTTTTTGTGACCTTGACCTTCAACGCGATCGCTCCCAAAATCTAACCAAATGGTCACTGGACAAAATTCCAGGCAATTTGTTTGCATTGTTTTTCAGTTATGCGAATAAAAAGATGATAATTAAATAAATAAAACACTCCTATACTATTCGTACGGGGAAAATATTGTCGATAAGTGTATATTCTATTTACAAGAATTTATTCTATTTACAAGAATATATTCTATTTACAAGAATATATTCTATTTACAAGAATATATTCTATTTACAAGAATATATTCTATTTACAAGAATATATTCTATTTACAAGAATATATTCTATTTACAAGTGTAAATAATCATTACTTTCAAATTAATTACCTCCACTAATTACCAATTCAATCTTTGTTAATTGTTTATTAATTTCAATTACTAGAGTTTCTAAACTTCTCACTGATTGGATTTTTTATATATGTTTCCAATGCATTTAATTTGATTTCTATTTTTTATATTTGAAAAAAAGTTAACCAACATTTTCCTATAAAAAAAATATTTTTTTCATCAAAAAAATTATTATTAAATTTTATTTTACTGTTCATATCATTAATTTAATTTATTTACCATTTTTTCCTTCATTTTACCGTATCCTATAAATTATTTTTATTCATGAATACATCAAATTTACTGGTAAAATATAGGAAAACTAGATTACGTGCATTCGGTAAAACACATACCTTCGCCGCCGCTTATCTGTTCGCTACCAAAATCTGATAAACTGGTGACTGGATAGTGACCAATCGTCCCACCAAGTTTCATGCAATATGGTACAATGCTTTTTGAGGCATTGAGTTATAAATGACCTTGACCTTTGACCGGGTCACTCCCAAAATTCTACCAGATGTTTCGATTGTCCAATCGTCCCATCAAATTTCAGACAATTTAGTTGAATAGTTTTTGTGTTAGAAATGTGAGAATTAAAATCAATATGAAATTATTGAATAAACGAACTTGATTTTGTTAAAATTTTGAAGTATTTTTTCTATCAATTAAATAATTGATGTATTAAAATAGTAGCTACGTTCAATTTCAGTTGTTAACATTTATGGAAACAAAATAGTTTAATTTTTCGCCCAAAACTTTGTTCTGGAAGATTTCAAATTCTTCCAGACCTGTCTAGGGTAAGATTATATAGGGACTAATTAATCTGTTTTGAATTGTTTATATTAGGCCTATAAAAAGTAGTTTGTAATATTTTTTCTCGTTAACTTGTCATTGCATTTATTCTCAACTAATTGTTTAATATATATTCTTTCTAATGAAATAGAAGCAAGTTAAAACTTCCCCATCTAGGGTAGTTAGGTAGTCGAAATCTTTAGCCTTCGGCACCCTAGCCAGTATTGAAGTCTTACCAAGCAGACAAGGTTAAGCTAATGGTTACTCTCCGAAGCTATACCCTAAACCATTAAAACGTAAGTGTGTAATGTTTATTTTCTTGTTATTTATTTACTTATTGTATTGTGTGTTGTCAGATTCAGAACTTATAAATTAATTATTTAATTCTCTAGAATTTATAAATTAAATGGCTAACTGATTTGTATGAAACTATTTCTTGTTAAATTTTTTTCGATACTGCCTAATTTAGCTACCTTGCCCTACTTAGTTAGCTGAATCTTTGTTCAATCTAATATTTGCTGCTATTTGAATATTAGATTGATATTTGGATCTGTAATTTTCAGTAGCAATTTTGTAAGCAGTTTTTGTAAATCACTTTTCAGGCAATTTGTCCAACTTCTGTTATGAAGTACAATACATTGGTCAGCATCGAGACAGTCTTTCACTGAGTACTAAGAACCCCCTCACCGAAATATCGAGTGACAGTTTTTGATTTATTGAGTTACAAATGGCCTTGACCTTGATCTTTGAACTTTGACCCGATCGCTCCCAAAATCTACCAAAATGGTTCCTGAATATTGACCAATCGTCCCACCAAGTTCCATGCAATATGGTTCAATACTTTTTGAGTTATATATGACCATGACCTTGACCTTTGACCGGGTCACTCTCAAAATTCTACCAGCAGGTCACTGGACATTGAGCAATCGTTTCACCAAATTTCAGGCAATTTTGGTATCAATTAAGCGAGTAACAAGATGATAAATAAATAAATAAATGCCGTCTATAATATAACCTTTCCGCATTCTGCGAAGGTAATTAATAACATCGATCACTCAATTATTGTGAATAAATATTTTCTAATATTTATTTGATATATGAATAAATAAAATATGTATTTCAATTGAACTGAATACAGAATTATTTTTTGTTATTATTGAGGTTTTTTCATTTTTACCATTTTTACCATGTTTATCATTTTACCATGTTTATCATTTTACCATGTTTATCACTTTACCATGTTTATCATTTTACCATGTTTATCATTTTACCATGTTTATCATTTTACCATGTATATCATTTTACCATGTTTATCATTTTACCATGTTTATCATTTTACCATGTATATCATTTTACCATGTTTATCATTTTACCATGTTTATCATTTTACCATGTTTATCACTTTATCATGTTTATCATTTTACCATGTTTATCACTTTACCATGTTTATCATTTTACCATGTTTATCATTTTACCATGTTTATCACTTTATCATGTTTATCATTTTACCATGTTTATCATTTTACCATGTTTATCATTTACCATGTCTATCATTATTACCATGTTTATCATTTTACCATGTTTATCATTTACCATGTCTATCATTATTACCATGTTTATCATTTTACCATGTTTATCATTTTACCATGTTTATCATTTTACTATGTTTATCATTTTACCATGTTTATCATTTACCATGTCTATCATTATTACCATGTTTATCATTTTACCATGTTTATCATTTTACCATGTTTATCACTTTATCATGTTTATCATTATTACCATGTTTATCATTTTACCATGTTTATCATTTTACCATGTTTATCATTTTACCATGTTTATCATTTTACCATGTTTATCACTTTACCATGTTTATCATTTTACCATGTTTATCATTTTACCATGTTTATCATTTTACCATGTTTATCATTTTACCATGTTTATCATTTTACCATGTTTATCATTTTACCATGTTTATCACTTTACCATGTTTATCATTTTACCATGTTTATCATTTTACCATGTTTATCATTATTACCATCTTTATTATTTTTACCATGTTTATCATTTTACCATGTTTATCACTTTACCATGTTTATCATTTTTATCATGTTTATCATTTTACCATGTTTATCACTTTACCATGTTTATCATTTTTATCATGTTTATCATTTTACCATGTTTATCATTATTACCATCTTTATTATTTTTACCATGTTTATCATTATTACCATCTTTATTATTTTTACCATGTTTATCATTATTACCATGTATATCATTTTTATCATGTTTATCATTTTACCATGTTTATCACTTTACCATGTTTATCATTTTTATCATGTTTATCATTTTACCATGTTTATCATTATTACCATCTTTATTATTTTTACCATGTTTATAATTTTTACCATCTTTATTATTTTTACCATGTTTATCATTTTACCATGTTTATCACTTTACCATGTTTATCATTTTTACCATCTTTATTATTTTTACCATCTTTATTATTTTTACCATGTTTATCACTTTACCATGTTTATCATTTTACCATGTTTATCACTTTACCATGTTTATCATTTTTACCATCTTTTTTATTTTTACCATGTTTATCATTTTACCATGTTTATCATTTTACCATGTTTATCACTTTACCATGTTTATCATTTTTACCATCTTTTTTATTTTTACCATGTTTATCACTTTTATCATGTTTATCATTTTACCATGTTTATCACTTATATCATGTTTATCATTTTACCATGTTTATCACTTTTATCATGTTTATCATTTTACCATGTTTATCATTATTACCATGTTTATCATTTTACCATGTTTATCATTTTACCATGTTTATCACTTTTACCATGTTTATCATTATTACCATGTTTATCATTTTACCATGTTTATCACTTTACCATGTTTATCATTTTACCATGTTTATCATTTTACCATGTTTATCATTTTACCATGTTTATCACTTTACCATGTTTATCACTTTACCATGTTTATCATTTTACCATGTTTATCATTTTACCATGTTTATCATTTTACCATGTTTATCACTTTACCATGTTTATCATTTTACCATGTTTATCACTTTTATCATGTTTATCATTATTACCATGTTTATCATTTTACCATGTTTATCACTTTACCATGTTTATCATTTTACCATGTTTATCATTTTACCATGTTTATCATTATTACCATCTTTATTATTTTTACCATGTTTATCATTTTACCATGTTTATCATTATTACCATGTTTATCATTTTACCATGTTTATCATTTTACCATGTTTATCATTTTACCATGTTTATCATTTTACCATGTTTATCACTTTACCATGTTTATCATTTTTATCATGTTTATCATTTTACCATGTTTATCATTATTACCATGTTTATCATTTTACCATGTTTATCATTTTACCATGTTTATCATTTTACCATGTTTATCACTTTACCATGTTTATCATTTTTATCATGTTTATCATTTTACCATGTTTATCATTATTACCATCTTTATTATTTTTACCATGTTTATCATTATTACCATGTTTATCATTTTTATCATGTTTATCATTTTACCTTGTTTATCACTTTAGCATGTTTATCATTTTTATCATGTTTATCATTTTACCATGTTTATCATTATTACCATCTTTATTATTTTTACCATGTTTATAATTTTTACCATCTTTATTATTTTTACCATGTTTATCATTTTACCATGTTTATTACTTTACCATGTTTATCATTTTTACCATCTTTATTATTTTTACCATCTTTATTATTTTTACCATGTTTATCACATTACCATGTTTATCATTTTACCATGTTTATCACTTTACCATGTTTATCATTTTTACCATCTTTTTTATTTTTACCATGTTTATCACTTTTATCATGTTTATCATTTTACCATGTTTATCACTTATATCATGTTTATCATTTTACCATGTTTATCACTTTTATCATGTTTATCATTTTACCATGTTTATCACTTTTACCATGTTTATCATTTTTTTAACGCTACTTGCAGTTTTAGAGGATAGCGCTAGGGTTATGCTCTTCAACTACGAGGTCTTAGATTTTGTGTTAGGTAGACTCGTAGGCTTCATTTACTATCACCTCTTCATTTTCCTCTTCTATCAGTGCTTGTGTCCCTTTTCGTCACATTCCTTGGTAAGTGACTGCATTCGTTCCGCGCAGTTTGCCGTTCCTGCACAATCTCCAGAATGCGTAAGCGTCAGTTATGCATCTATTAAATTGCTTATTCTTATCAATAACATGTAATTTTATTGAAACTTTTCTTGTATTCTATTTAATTTAAAAAACGATATTTTAACATTAAATACAAAGTGAAAACAAATGAAGGCAGAATGTTTGATATCCCAGTAAAATTATGATATCAGTTTTGTTTAAGTTTTCTTTAAGTAACTATTATAACTCAAGCTTAATTACCAATATATTACCTAGTTATTATGTATAGCTTTAACTATCATATTGTGATGAAATGGACCAATTAAATGCATAAATAACTGATTATCTACTCCGTCACTGTAGGTCCTGCTTCATATCCTTTACCTGCCGTGCACACTGTCCAGATTGTCACACATTTTCAATGATCCTAAAAACGCTCAGCGCATTCTCGAGATTGTACAAATCAGAAAATGGCGGGGGATCTATTCCCTGAATTTATTCTCCTGAATTTTTGTGTGTCCAATACAAATTATTTTCGAGAACTAAATTGACTTTATGTTTTTAATAGGAAATGTACTTCTTTTCAATCAAAAAAATATGTAGGTAATGTATCCTCATTTCACCCCCACCATGTTGAAAAAGTGTCTGTCATTCCTTTTTTTTTTGTCATATTTCTGCAGGCAAAATTCCTTCATTTTTCCTCATAATAATATTTAATCACCACCCCTCCCCTCCTCTCTCTCTCTCCCCCATCGCATCATCCCTCACCCTTCCCTTCCCCCCTTCCCTCTCCCTCCATCGTACGATACTCTAGCGGTCACTTCCGTCCTCTGGCGTGACTCCCACCTGTACCTGACTAACTGTCAGACGCATGGTGAGACTCATCTCTTATTGTACGTAGCTTTGAGAGCTTCTTATTATTTGCCATTGAATATGTCTACCCTGATTATTTGGGTTGTTGGATCTTTCCCGTTTGGTGATACCACCAAATTTGATTTTAATTGTTATATCTTTTGTAATTTTTTTCTAATGAATCCGAAAATTAATTTTTTTTGTAGAAACTGATAGTCGAGATATGAGGGTTTGAAGTTATTTATTCCCCATGTATTAATGATGAAACGCAAAGTTTGAAATTTCTTCTCATTTTGGATCATCTTATCACATATGTCCGTTATGTCGTTTGTTGTACCCGCTAGTTTGTTGTACTGCACACTTCATGATTGTTTGTTTAATGACCTGACAGTGAGGTTTGGGGGGCAGCACGCCCCTCTTTACCGTATACCAGTATTGAAATAATAAATGGAGAATATCACCTTAACAAATAGTTTTTCTCCGAACCATCATGACAGGTCATCAAACAATCATGGAGTGCGCAGTACAACAAACTAGCGGGATAAAACAAACTACATAGCCGTTTCATATTAAAATGTAAATGTTTGAATATTTTCAGTAAAACACGAGTTTTCTTCAAGTTCTTCAGTAATACATAGGGAATAAATAACTTCAAACCCTCATATAACAGTATTAGTTTCTAGAGAAAACAATTATCATTTTCGGATTCTTAGGACCAAAAATACAAAAGAATAAAACAATTAGAATTAAATTTGTTTGCATGCACCGAACAGGAAAGATCGAGTTTTTATGTTCTCTGAATATTGCGTTAAATAAAATATATGGGATAAGTAAATGCCTAACCGTTTTGGGTGATAGACAGCTAAATGATAGAGAATCTTTAATTTTCCTCCTTGTGTAAATTATTTACCTGTAGTTGAACACCAAATTGTTTGGTACAGGTTTATCTGATGCTAAAAAATCCCATTATTTTGATTTTACTTTTTTTTATCCATACATCTATACAAAGTTATAGCCTCTTTACATTTAGCTTTATTTTGTTAATATCACATTATAGTGTGATCCATTTTACTGCACCCATACATATAATTTATTATATTATAAGTATGTGTTCGATACAACTTTTTGTGTTGCTATTCTATGGGTATCAAGACACTATCTTCTAATGTATTTGGCCTCGGGTTAATAATATAGTTTATTGATTTATAGGCAATTTCATCTTTCTGAATGTTATTTTTTTGTTTTCTTTTTTGATTAAAATAAAAATAAAAATTAATTAGGGTGGCCCAAAATTTTCGTCTGGAAAATTCAGTCTCATTTTATAATGATTTTATTAAAGAACAATAACAGAAAAAGTTGAAATTATAAATACTGATATGTGTAGTGTATATATTAAAAGCGGATAACATCATAAACTGTTGTAAAACTATAAGTAACATTAGTAATTTTGACATGTTTAGACATTGATTTAACAAAAAAAAAAAAAAAAAATTTAACATGCGATTTGAGCGGAAAATTCGGTCCCGAAACTTTTTGTCTGAGGTATAGATAACACTTATCAGTTAGATGTAACGGGGGGCGTGATGAACACCGAAATCCCCCTGCCAGGTCAGTAAACAATTATGAAGTGTGCAGTACAACAAACTAGCGGGTACAACAAACTACATAACGGCCATTTATGTTGAGATGCCATTTATAATTTTGAGATCGAAATTTCTGAGACAGAATCTACCTAGAAACATTAAATAGACATAATAAATTAATAAGTAACTTAAATAATTTTATCTTTCTTTCACTTTTATACTTCCCTTCTATTTTTATTACTAATATTAATTAGTACTCATTCAATATCTTAATTTAGGGCAATTTTTAGTATCCGCTAGTTTGTTGCACTGCACACTTCATGATTGTTTAATAACCTGGCAGGGGGGTAGGTACATTTGATGTTAAAACTGAGATAAACTAGTAACCATTTTGACACCTGCTTTCCAAGTACTAAGATTTTCCCTTAATGTTGGGATATTTCAAAATAGTTTCGTGATGTCAAACTAAACTTCAAAAAGCAGAATAATGAAATCTAGTGAAGACAGACTAATATTACTGAAAGTTCATTTATCCCACTGTAGCACTTACCAACATGGCAATGTGTAGGTTGAAAATATTTACCATGTAAACACACACTTTAATTACTAGATGCAATTATATGTACACTTTTTATTCATTTCTTATGTTCACAATGATTTCTTTCGTGTTTTATTTATTTTCTATTCATTCGGTTGCTTACACTTTTCTCTCGTATTTCCTTTTTCGGTTTCTTTCATTTTCTCTATTTTACAAATTACTATTATTGACGTGTGATTGTGTACGTGACGTCAATAGATCTATATTTCTACATTAAAATACTGAACAATAATAGTTTTCTAGATTAAAATACTGAGCAATAATAGTTTTCTAAATTAAAATACTGAGCAATAATAGTTTTCTACATTAAAATACTGAGCAATAATAGTTTTCTACATTAAAATCCTGAGCAATAATTGTTTTCTAAATAAAAATCCTGAGCAATATTAGTTTTCTAAATTTGAATACTGAGCAATAATAGTTTTCTAAATTAAAATACTGAGCAATAATAGTTTTCTACATTAAAATACTGAGCAATAATAGTTTTCTAAATAAAAATCCTGAGTAATAATTGTTTTCTAAATAAAAATCCTGAGTAATAATAGTTTTCTAAATTAAAATCCTGAGCAATATTAGTTTTCTAAATTTGAATACTGAGCAATAATAGTTTTCTAAATTTAAATACTGAGCAATAATAGTTTTCTAAATTTAAATCCTGAGCAATAATAGTTTTCTAAATTAAAATACTGAGCAATAATAGTTTTCTAAATTTAAATACTGAGCAATAATAGTTTTCTAAATTAAAATACAAAATGTACTATCAGAGAAAAGAGTCACTGTGATGATGTACTATAAGAGAAAAGAGTCACTGTGATGATGTACTATCAGAGAAAAGAGTCACTGTGATGATGTACTATCAGAGAAAAGAGTCACTGTGATGATGTACTATCAGAAAAAAGAGTCACTGTGATGATGTACTATCAGAGAAAAGAGTCACTGTGATGATGTACTATCAGAGAAAAGAGTCACTGTGATGTTGTACTATCAGAGAAAAGAGTCACTGTGATGATGTAAAAATAGTTTTCTAGATTAAAATACTGAGCAATAATAGGTTTCTGAATTAAAATACTGAAAAATAATAGTTTTCTAATTTGAAATACTGAGCAATAATAGTTTTCTAAATTAAAATACTGAGTAAATATATTTTTATAAATTAAAATACTGAGCAATAATATTTTTTTAAAGTAAAATACTGAGAAATAATAGTTTTCTGAATTAAAATACTGAAAAATAATAGTTTTCTAAATTAAAATACTGAGCAATAACAGTTTTCTAAATTAAAATACTGAGCAATAATAGTTTTCTAATTTGAAATACTGAGCAATAGTAGTTTTCTAAATTAAAATACTGAGCAATAATAGTTTTCTAAATTAAAATATTGAGTAAAAATAGTTTTCTAAATTCAAATACTGAGTAAAAATAGTTTTCTAAATTAAAATACTGAGTAAAAATATTTTTCTAAATTAAAATACTGAGCAATAATAGTTTTTTAAATTAAAATAATGAGAAATAATAGTTTTCTAGATTAAAATACTGAGCAATAATATTATTCTGAATTAAAATACTAAGAAATAATAGTTTTCTAATTTGAAATACTGAGCAATAATAGTTTTCTAAATTAAAATACTGAGTAAAAATATTTTTTTAAATTAAAATACTGAGCATTAATAGTTTTTTAAATTAAAATACTGAGAAATAATAGTTTTCTAGTTAAAAATACTGAGTAATAATAGTTTTCTAAATTAAAATACTGAGTAAAAATAGTTTTCTAAATTAGAATACTGAGCAATAAGAGTTTTTTAAATTAAAATACTGAGAATAATAGTTTTCTAAATTAAAATAATGAGCAATAATAGTTTTTCAAATTAAAATACTGAAAAATAATAGTTTTCTAGATTAAAATACTGAGCAATAATAGTTTTCTAATTTGAAATACTGAGTAATAATAGTTTTCTAAATTAAAATACTGAGTAAAAATAGTTTTCTAAATTAAAATACTGAGCAATAAGAGTTTTTTAAATTAAAATACTGGGAATAATAGTTTTCTAAATTAAAATAATGAGCAATAATAGTTTTTTAAATTAAAATACTGAAAAATAATAGTTTTCTAGATTAAAATACTGAGCAATAATAGTTTTCTAAAATAAAATACCGAGAAATAATAGTTTTCTAATTTGAAATACTGAGCAATAATAGTTTTCTAACTTAAAATACTGAGTAAAAATAGTTTTCTAAATTAAAATACTGAGCAAAAATAGTTTTTTAAATTAAAATACTGAGAAATAATAGTTTTCTAATTTGAAATACTGAGCAATAATAGTTTTCTAAATTAAAATACAAAGTAAAAATATTTTTCTAAATTAAAATACCGAGCAATAATAATTTTTAAATTAAAATACTGAGAAATAATAGTTTTCTAGTTAAAAATACTGAGCAATAATAGTTTTCTAATTTGAAATACTGAGTAATAATAGTTTTCTAAATTAAAATACTGAGTAAAAATAGTTTTCTAAATTAAAATACTGAGCAATAAGAGTTTTTTAAATTAAAATACTGAGAATAATAGTTTTTTAAATTAAAATAATGAGCAATAATAGTTTTTTAAATTAAAATACTGAAAAATAATAGTTTTCTAGATTAAAATACTGAGCAATAATAGTTTTCTAAAATAAAATACCGAGAAATAATAGTTTTCTAATTTGAAATACTGAGCAATAATAGTTTTCTAAATTAAAATACTGAGTAAAAATAGTTTTCTAAATTAAAATACTGAGAAAAATAGTTTTTTAAATTAAAATACTGAGAAATAATAGTTTTCTAATTTGAAATACTGAGCAATAATAGTTTTCTAAATTTAAATACTGAGTAAAAATAGTTTTCTACATTAAAATACTGAGAAAAATAGTTTTTTAAATTAAAATACTGAGAAATAATAGTTTTCTAATTTGAAATACTGAGCAATAATAGTTTTCTAAATTAAAATATTGAGTAAAAATAGTTTTCTAAATTCAAATACTGAGTAAAAATAGTTTTCTAAATTAAAATACTGAGTAAAAATATTTTTCTAAATTAAAATACTGAGCAATAATAGTTTTTTAAATTAAAATAATGAGAAATAATAGTTTTCTAGATTAAAATACTGAGTAATAATATTATTCTGAATTAAAATACTAAGAAATAATAGTTTTCTAATTTGAAATACTGAGCAATAATAGTTTTCTAAATTAAAATACTGAGTAAAAATATTTTTCTAAATTAAAATACTGAGCATTAATAGTTTTTTAAATTAAAATACTGAGAAATAATAGTTTTCTAGTTAAAAATACTGAGTAATAATAGTTTTCTAAATTAAAATACTGAGTAAAAATAGTTTTCTAAATTAGAATACTGAGCAATAAGAGTTTTTTAAATTAAAATACTGAGAATAATAGTTTTCTAAATTAAAATAATGAGCAATAATAGTTTTTCAAATTAAAATACTGAAAAATAATAGTTTTCTAGATTAAAATACTGAGCAATAATAGTTTTCTAATTTGAAATACTGAGTAATAATAGTTTTCTAAATTAAAATACTGAGTAAAAATAGTTTTCTAAATTAAAATACTGAGCAATAAGAGTTTTTTAAATTAAAATACTGGGAATAATAGTTTTCTAAATTAAAATAATGAGCAATAATAGTTTTTTTAAATTAAAATACTGAAAAATAATAGTTTTCTAGATTAAAATACTGAGCAATAATAGTTTTCTAAAATAAAATACCGAGAAATAATAGTTTTCTAATTTGAAATACTGAGCAATAATAGTTTTCTAACTTAAAATACTGAGTAAAAATAGTTTTCTAAATTAAAATACTGAGCAAAAATAGTTTTTTAAATTAAAATACTGAGAAATAATAGTTTTCTAATTTGAAATACTGAGCAATAATAGTTTTCTAAATTAAAATACAAAGTAAAAATATTTTTCTAAATTAAAATACTGAGCAATAATAATTTTTAAATTAAAATACTGAGAAATAATAGTTTGCTAGTTAAAAATACTGAGCAATAATAGTTTTCTAATTTGAAATACTGAGTAATAATAGTTTTCTAAATTAAAATACTGAGTAAAAATAGTTTTCTAAATTAAAATACTGAGCAATAAGAGTTTTTTAAATTAAAATACTGAGAATAATAGTTTTTTAAATTAAAATAATGAGCAATAATAGTTTTTTAAATTAAAATACTGAAAAATAATAGTTTTCTAGATTAAAATACTGAGCAATAATAGTTTTCTAAAATAAAATACCGAGAAATAATAGTTTTCTAATTTGAAATACTGAGCAATAATAGTTTTCTAAATTAAAATACTGAGTAAAAATAGTTTTCTAAATTAAAATACTGAGAAAAATAGTTTTTTAAATTAAAATACTGAGAAATAATAGTTTTCTAATTTGAAATACTGAGCAATAATAGTTTTCTAAATTTAAATACTGAGTAAAAATAGTTTTCTACATTAAAATACTGAGAAAAATAGTTTTTTAAATTAAAATACTGAGAAATAATAGTTTTCTAATTTGAAATACTGAGCAATAATAGTTTTCTAAATTAAAATATTGAGTAAAAATAGTTTTCTAAATTCAAATACTGAGTAAAAATAGTTTTCTAAATTAAAATACTGAGTAAAAATATTTTTCTAAATTAAAATACTGAGCAATAATAGTTTTTTAAATTAAAATAATGAGAAATAATAGTTCTCTAGATTAAAATACTGAGCAATAATATTATTCTGAATTAAAATACTAAGAAATAATAGTTTTCTAATTTGAAATACTGAGCAATAATAGTTTTCTAAATTAAAATACTGAGTAAAAATATTTTTCTAAATTAAAATACTGAGCATTAATAGTTTTTTAAATTAAAATACTGAGAAATAATAGTTTTCTAGTTAAAAATACTGAGTAATAATAGTTTTCTAAATTAAAATACTGAGTAAAAATAGTTTTCTAAATTAGAATACTGAGCAATAAGAGTTTTTTAAATTAAAATACTGAGAATAATAGTTTTCTAAATTAAAATAATGAGCAATAATAGTTTTTCAAATTAAAATACTGAAAAATAATAGTTTTCTAGATTAAAATACTGAGCAATAATAGTTTTCTAATTTGAAATACTGAGTAATAATAGTTTTCTAAATTAAAATACTGAGTAAAAATAGTTTTCTAAATTAAAATACTGAGCAATAAGAGTTTTTTAAATTAAAATACTGGGAATAATAGTTTTCTAAATTAAAATAATGAGCAATAATAGTTTTTTAAATTAAAATACTGAAAAATAATAGTTTTCTAGATTAAAATACTGAGCAATAATAGTTTTCTAAAATAAAATACCGAGAAATAATAGTTTTCTAATTTGAAATACTGAGCAATAATAGTTTTCTAACTTAAAATACTGAGTAAAAATAGTTTTCTAAATTAAAATACTGAGCAAAAATAGTTTTTTAAATTAAAATACTGAGAAATAATAGTTTTCTAATTTGAAATACTGAGCAATAATAGTTTTCTAAATTAAAATACAAAGTAAAAATATTTTTCTAAATTAAAATACCGAGCAATAATAATTTTTAAATTAAAATACTGAGAAATAATAGTTTTCTAGTTAAAAATACTGAGCAATTATAGTTTTCTAATTTGAAATACTGAGTAATAATAGTTTTCTAAATTAAAATACTGAGTAAAAATAGTTTTCTAAATTAAAATACTGAGCAATAAGAGTTTTTTAAATTAAAATACTGAGAATAATAGTTTTTTAAATTAAAATAATGAGCAATGATAGTTTTTTAAATTAAAATACTGAAAAATAATAGTTTTCTAGATTAAAATACTGAGCAATAATAGTTTTCTAAAATAAAATACCGAGAAATAATAGTTTTCTAATTTGAAATACTGAGCAATAATAGTTTTCTAAATTAAATTACTGAGTAAAAATAGTTTTCTAAATTAAAATACTGAGAAAAATAGTTTTTTAAATTAAAATACTGAGAAATAATAGTTTTCTAATTTGAAATACTGAGCAATAATAGTTTTCTAAATTTAAATACTGAGTAAAAATAGTTTTCTACATTAAAATACTGAGCAAAAATAGTTTTTTAAATTAAAATACTGAGAAATAATAGTTTTTTAATTTGAAATACTGAGCAATAATAGTTTTCTAAATTAAAATACTGAGTAAAAAATAGTTTTCTAAATTAAAATACTGAGCAAAAATAGTTTTTCAAATTAAAATACTGAGAAATAATAGTTTTTTAATTTGAAATACTGAGCAATAATAGTTTTCTAAATTAAAATACTGAGTAAAAATATTTTTCTAAATTAAAATACTGAGCAATAATAGTTTTTAAAATTTAATCCGTATAACCTTAATAGCATAAACCATTTTATAACTGTAATGTCAGGCCATTCTTTTTATCCATTAATAGATAAGCCTACTAGATATTCTCCAAATGATAACTCTAACCATTTCTCTCTTTTAGATCACTTCTGGCTTAATTTTACTCCTCATAACCATATCAATTCTGCAGTTGTTCAATATGACATTTCTGACCACAGGCCGATTTTATTTTATTTTAAAATTCAAACTGAAAGCAAAGATGATTTTATAACTTTTCGTAAAATTGATAGTATCCATAACTTGAATTCATTCACTGAAAAAATTAATCCACAATATTTTCACACCACAAATCAAACTGATTCAAATATCCAAGCCGAAAACTTCACCAATAGAATATACCATGCATTCCATAAATCATTCCCTCTAAAAAAAGTAAAATTAAAAAACCACATGAAACGCCCTAAATGGATGACAGACGATCTTAAACTTTTAATCAATAAAAAACATAATCTTTTAAAACTAGCCAACAGAGGACTTATTTTTAAACGCTCATATACCTATTTTAAAAATATTTTAACTTCCGTTATCAGACAAACCAAAAACCTATTTTACCAATTGAAACTTGAATTTGTTAAAAAAGACTCTAGAAAAACATGGAAACAAATAAACTCAATACTAGGAAGAAAATGCACAACTAACAAATTAAAAATTAAAAAGGATGGAGAGTTTTTAACAGGAAAAGAAATGTGCAATATTTTTAATGATTATTTTACCTCTATAGCTGAAAAACTCGTTCAACAATTACCTACAATTACCGATAATCAGTTTAGAATTTTAACTCCTTATAATTTTAATACCTGTACTTTTAATCCTATAACAGTGCCTGAGGTCAGAAATGTAGTTTTATCCTTCAAAAACAAAAATTGTCATAAAAATGAAATCAAACCTTCTATACTATGTGAAGTTGTAAGTACTATTAGTCCTATTTTAACAGATATTTTAAATAATTCTTTTAATACATGCAGCTATCCAAACTGTTTTAAAATAGCTAGAGTCATTCCAATTTTTAAATCGGGAGACAAACATGACGTATCAAATTTTAGGCCAATTACGACATTACCGATTTTTAATAAGATTTTTGAAAAGATTTTATCTATTAGACTAGGTAACTTCATTTCTTCTAATAATATTTTATCAAACCACCAATACGGATTTAGAGAAGGTATGTCGACAAACTTAGCTATTTTAGAATTTTTATCTTTCGTTTATAAGTCTTTTAAATCAAATTATTACTGTATAGCCCTTTTCCTAGATCTTAAGAAGGCATTTGACACCGTAGATAAAGATCTCTTATTAAAGAAATTAGATCACTACGGTGTCAGAGGTAATTTTAACCTACTTTTTAAAAGTTATCTTAGCAATAGACGGCAGCGTGTACATTTTAATGATATTACTTCTGATTTTAAACCAATTGTTACCGGTCTTTTTCAGGGTTCTGTTTTAAGTCCCTTGCTTTTTAATATTTTTATAAACGATTTAACCATTTTAGCTGAGAATAATAATTTTAATTGCACTCTATTCGCAGATGACGCAGTTTTTTACATTAGGGACTCATCTTTCGAAAATATTTTTAACAGAACGCAATCTTTTATTGACAACCTCACAAAGTGGTTAAATTTTAATAAACTTACTCCAAATGTAAATAAAACCAAATTGATGCTTTTTAACGCTAGGTCTCCTAGTGTTTATCCCCTAATACATTTTAATAATAATCCAGTAGAGTTTGTAGAAAATTTTAAATACTTAGGCCTTTTAATAGACAACAAATTAACTTTTAAATCTCATATTATCCAAACCTCTAAGAAAATTAGTCAAATTAAAGGAATAGTTTATTCAGCCAAGCCTTATTTTAACAGAGACTCTTTACTTTTAATTTACTACTCCTTGGCTTATTCTGTTTTTACTCAATGTATTATTTTTTATGGAAAAACTTATAACGTTCACTTACATCCATTGAAAATTTTAATTAACGATATCTTAAGAATAATTTTAAATGTTAAGAGAAATGCGAACAATGTGCCTTTAATGTCCACCAATGAAATGTATTTTAAACTAGGTATTTTAAAATTTGAAGATGTATGTAATTATTTTTTATTGTCATTTTTAAGGAAAGCTTTATATGAAGATCCCATAATTCTAGAAAAGTATTTTAATGATTTTATTCCTGCACATGACCATCAAACCAGAGGATATAGAATAATTTTACCGAGAATTAGATTAGAGCTAGAAAGAAATTTTACTATTTTTAGATCTATCGAAGCTTTTAACAATTTACCTGAATTTTTATGTAACCCTATGTCCAACTACAGTTTTAAAAAAAAATATAGAAAATATTGTCTTAACCGTTATAACCCTAGTCCTGTTTAATATGTTTTTACTTTGTATTTGTTACTTTTAATATTGACTTATGCAGACCGGTAACTTAGGTAGATTGTATATTTTTAGAAATGTATGATATTTTTAGTTAAATTTTATATTTTCAGATTCTACAAGTCATACTAGACTTTTAAAGAATCAAACTGTTTGTATTTTAAAATTGTATTACTTTTATTTTGTATTTTAACGTGAACAGAATTTCAATAAACAATAAACAATAAAATACTGAGAAATAATAATTTCTAGTTAAAAATACTGAGCAATAATAGTTTTCTAATTTGAAATACTGAGTAATAATAGTTTTCTAAATTAAAATACTGAGTAAAAATAGTTTTCTAAATTAAAATACTGAGCAATAAGAGTTTTTTAAATTAAAATACTGAGAATAATAGTTTTCTAAATTAAAATAATGAGCAATAATAGTTTTTTAAATTTAAATACTGAAAAATAATAGTTTTCTAGATTAAAATACTGAGCAATAATAGTTTTCTAAAATAAAATACCGAAAAATAGTAGTTTTCTAATTAGAAATACTGAGCAATAACAGTTTTCTAAATTAAAATACTGAGTAAAAATAGTTTTCTAAATTAAAATACTGAGCAAAAATAGTTTTTTGAATTAAAATACTGAGAAAAAATAGTTTTCTAATTTGAAATACTGAGCACTAATAGTTTTCTAAATTAAAATACTGAGTAAAAATAGTTTTATAAATTAAAGTACTGAGCAAAAATAGTTTTTTAAAATCAAAATACTGAGAAAAAATAGTTTTCTAATTTGAAATACTGAGCAATAATAGTTTTCTAAATTAAAATACTGAGCAATAAGAGTTTTTTAAATTAAAATACTGAGAATAATAGTTTTCTTAATTAAAATAATGAGCAATAATAGTTTTTCAAATTAAAATACTGAAAAATAATAGTTTTCTAGATTAAAATACTGAGCAATAATAGTTTTCTAAATTAAAATACTGAGTAAAAATAGTTTTCTAAATTAAAATACTGAGCAATAAGAGTTTTTTAAATTAAAATACTGAGAATAATAGTTTTCTAAATTAAAATAATGAGCAATAATAGTTTTTTAAATTAAAATACTGAAAAATAATAGTTTTCTAGATTAAAATACTGAGCAATAATAGTTTTCTAAAATAAAATACCGAGAAATAATAGTTTTCTAATTTGAAATACTGAGCAATAATAGTTTTCTAAATTAAAATACTAAGTAAAAATAGTTTTCTAAATTAAAATACTGAGCAAAAATAGTTTTTTAAATTAAAATATTGAGAAATAATAGTTTTCTAATTTGAAATACTGAGCAATAATAGTTTTCTAAATTAAAATACAAATTAAAAATATTTTTCTAAATTAAAATACTGAGCAATAATAATTTTTAAATTAAAATACTGAGAAATAATAGTTTTCTAGTTAAAAATACTGAGCAATATTAGTTTTCTAATTTGAAATACTGAGTAATAATAGTTTTCTAAATTAAAATACTGAGTAAAAATAGTTTTCTAAATTAAAATACTGAGCAATAAGAGTTTTTTAAATTAAAATACTGAGAATAATAGTTTTCTAAATTTAAATACTGAGTAAAAATAGTTTTCTACATTAATATACTGAGCAAAAATAGTTTTTTAAATTAAAATACTGAGAAATAATAGTTTTTTTTTTGAAATACTGAGCAATAATAGTTTTCTAAATTAAAATACTGAGTAAAAATAGTTTTCTAAATTAAAATACTGAGCAAAAATAGTTTTTTAAATTAAAATACTGAGAAAAAATAGTTTTCTAATTTGAAATACTGAGCAATAATAGTTTTCTAAATTAAAATACTGAGTAAAAATAGTTTTTTAAATTAAAATACTGAGCAAAAATAGTTTTTTAAATTAAAATACTGAGAAATAATATAGTTTTCTAGATTAAAATACTGAGCATTAACAGTTTTCTAAATTGAAATACTTGTGTTTTTAATTAGTTTTCTTCCCATAAATAACCTATGAAATATTTATCTTATGTAATATTCACTCTATGTAATATACATAGATTATATTAGGCTAAACTATATGCATAGGCTATACTATACACATAGGCTATACTAAATACATATGCTATACTATATACATAGGCTATACTATATACATAGGCTATACTATACACATAGGCTATACTATATACATAGGCTATACTAAGTACATAGAGCACTACTAAGCTTACTAGGTCAGACATGAATTAACTTCCAACTAGTTGATTCGTCCCTTACAGAATATTGAGGCGAAGAGTAATCTGCTTTGCGCTGTAAACCATTGTAATGAAATGTTACAGAACT
This sequence comes from Caprella mutica, assembly GCA_947561585.1. NCBI lineage: Eukaryota > Metazoa > Arthropoda > Malacostraca > Amphipoda > Caprellidae > Caprella > Caprella mutica. The sequence continues at coordinate 37,215 of CANNZV010003418.1, forward strand.
GTGATGTACTATCAGAGAAAAGGGTCACTGTGATGATGTACTATCAGAGAAAAGAGTCACTGTGATGATGTACTATCAGAGAAAAGAGTCACTGTGATGATGTACTATCAGAGAAAAGGGTCACTGTGATGATGTACTATCAGAGAAAAGAGTCACTGTGATGATGTGCTATCAGAGAAAAGAGTCACTGTGATGATGTACTATCAGAGAAAAGAGTCACTGTGATGATGTACTATCAGAGAAAAGAGTCACTGTGATGTTTACTATCAGAGAAAAGAGTCACTGTGATGATGTACTATCAGAGAAAAGAGTCACTGTGATGATGTACTATCAGAGAAAAGAGTCACTGTGATGATGTGCTATCAGAGAAAAGAGTCACTGTGATGATGTACTATCAGAGAAAAGAGTCACTGTGATGATGTACTATCAGAGAAAAGAGTCACTGTGATGATGTACTGTCAGAGAAAAGAGTCACTGTGATGTGTACTATCAGAGAAAAGAGTCACTGTGATGATGTACTATCAGAGAAAAGAGTCACTGTGATGTGTACTATCAGAGAAAAGAGTCACTGTGATGATGTACTATCAGAGAAAAGAGTCACTGTGATGATGTACTATCAGAGAAAAGAGTCACTGTGATGTGTACTATCAGAGAAAAGAGTCACTGTGATGATGTACTATCAGAGAAAAGAGTCACTGTGATGATGTACTATCAGAGAAAAGAGTCACTGTGATGATGTACTATCAGAGATAAGAGTCACTGTGATGATGTACTATCAGAGAAAAGAGTCACTGTGATGATGTACTATCAGAGAAAAGAGTCACTGTGATGATGTACTATCAGAGATAAGAGTAACTTGGAAAAAGAAAAGAGTTTATTATTTTCAAATTTTACAAATTTGTCATCCTGTACCCAAACCAATTTAAAAATATTCATAAACATTAAAATTAGTTTCTTTTGGAAATGAGAAATTTATAAACTATGATAAAATCATAACAGGTACACTTTCTTTGACTGAACATAAATTCATTACTTTAGTATTTAAAATATAATAAATAGAATATTTAATTATATGCTCATATATAGAAATAAAAGTAATACGTATTAAAAGAATCAAACACAAATAACACCTACTGGACTAGTTTCTAGTTTTTATAAATTGATATCAGGAAATTTCCGATAAATCTTAACAGAAGAAGTTTAAAATTATTAAAGCATTGTATCTCAATATCCAGTTTTTAAATGGTGCCTATCTTGGCCAAAATAACTTTTTCTGACTACAAATTAATTGATTTATCATCATTTTCCATATTATATCTTCTAGTTCTATTATTTACAAATATGCTGAGTCATCAAGAGGTAAGTAATATCAATTAATTGATATGCATTTATTATGCCTATTCGTATCTATATTTGCTTAGATATATCCTAATAAAGGATGTCAATTATCTAACTGTCTATCCTTTGCTTTCTCAATTTAGTCTCAATAAGATGCACTTAAATCGGTCATTTTTCATTATATTATTCTATTTTATTATTGCATTATAATTTTCAGTAGAAATTACTGTAATTGATAAAAGGACGGTTAGTAAATTTTTTTAGATCGTTGCAGGCCAAGAAATGCCACCTAAATATCATCAAAATGTGCAGGCCATGTGCTTCTAGTAATAAGGGGGTGTGTCTGTGACGTACATCGCCTGATGTCGCAGTTGCCATGTTCTCATTTTTCTGAGTCTATCATGCGTGCAGGGAAACCCCGCGCTTTTTAACCGGGTGCGTACGTGTACCTTACACGTCAGTCAGGCGGGGTCAATTAAAAAAAAAAACGTAGGATAAAATATTTTTTATATTTAAAAAATAATAGTATCAAGACTCTTTCAAAGTTACGCACGTGTTGAACATTAACATTAAATTTTATGACCACATTTTCAATGCCAATAAAATTAGGTACTTTACCTACCTACTAAACTACGATATGGTTCGAGTAATCCTAATATAGAAAATAATTGCGTCAGTCGATAGGTAAATGCTTATCATGGGTACTAAATTGGTGATACGAACAAAAACATATATTACTTTCAATTGAAGAATGCATGGAGCAATATGAAAAACTGTATGCCATTCGATTTACCAAATTAGTAGTTAGTTACCTATACTCTTTTCTTATAATGTACTTCTAACATTAAAATAACACTTCCTATGTATTAAACAATAGGTAAATCCATTTTAGAATGTCAAAATGTAGCTACTTTTTTTAAAGTTCAGGTAAGAAAAAAAAGGTAACTGTAACTTAAACTTTTCCGTTCTAGCTATTTCACTTTTTAATATTTGATAGAATATAAATATATAAAGGAATCATAAAAAATATTTCAAAAGTGAAGTAGGAGTAATTCATTATTAGCACTACGCTAATAGAAATGGAGGATATATGTTTTCGGATATCTAATTAAAATTGGCAACTATCCATCATTAACGTTGAATGCCTCATTCTCATTCGAATCATGCAAACAATTTGAATGATCTAAATAATTCCAATAATTCGAAACTATCCCCATAATTCAATAGCTGGCCAATTATTGCCCGATTGAAAAAGCTAAAAACGTCAGCAGAATTTCTCGCATTTGGGATAGTGTTTTATGAGTTTTTTTTGCGAGATCATTCAGTCGGGCATTTGGGCCAATAAGAATGTAGCGTTCAGTAATGCAAAAGTTGGCGCGGTGTTAAGTTGGTGTGTGTTGTGCTGCTCTTGACGCCGTGAGACACCCGTCTGGAATACATGCTCTGAAATAACTCTTTTCCATATTTACCGTCTCTGAACTTATAGGAAAGACTGTATTTATACTATATTCGTGTCAAATTTATTTAGTTTTCAAATATTATACGGTAAAAGTTAGTTTTATTTTAATGTAAAAGATTCGTTGACACTGAGCACTGATCTGAGATCAAACAACTCTGATGTTGAACATTCCAGTGATTAGTTCTTAAGTTACTTTTTGAAACACTAAATACTTACAATATTTTATGTAACTATTTTATACTTATTAAATATTCCTTTTCCATGTTTTAATGTTATTTTAGGTTAAGATTTAGCGTTTGTTCGTATGACGTGTATTCCAGAGTGCCAGCTGGAAGAGTTGCCAGACAGTTAATTAATTCCTCATTTATTTCTGAACGTTTTCGTGGAGTTTGTCAGCAAATGTCAAACTTGTTTCTCCTACCGGCTGTCTAACGTTTTTCAGGGTTTAATTTAGTTGAAGTAATTAGGTTTGAGTTTGTGTGAAGAATATTAATTAGTAGTGTAGCTAATTCTTGATGTCCTTTAAAAAGTAGTCGTTAATACAGGTTTTAATGTGTATAGGTAGAATTTAATTAGGTACTTTTGTCTGCCTGTCTGATTGAAACTACCTAGGAATATTGTGAATGATTTATACTTAGGGTAAGTTACGAATTACCGGTCAGTTTCACATTTTCGGTCATGTAGGAAAAAACGATAGCTAAAATAGCCTAATAATTATTCAAATTTAATTGGTATCCATGATACCCGCAGGTATCAAGGATACCAATTAAATAAATTCAAAATTATTATATTGTTTTTTCTCATACCTATGACCGAAGATGTGAAACTGATCAGTAACTCGGTAAGTTATCCCGCAACTCCAGTAACAGGCTATCAATAACTTCTAAGTGTTCGGTATAGTATTTAGGGTTGCTACTCAATTACCGTACACTGTCAAGTCTCCGGTGGTTTACTCCATATGGTCATTATGGAAGTATGGCTAGTGTGACGGGGTGTGTACTCTGTTATCGTTACATTCGCCGTTGTTCACTCTATTGATTTATTGGTAAATACGTGCAGTGTGAGAGTTTATAATATTAGCAGTATTTATTTATTTAACTAAGTGATGCTTATTATTAAAATTGTACTTAATTTATTAATTAAAATTTGCATTAAAGTGCCATCTCCTTATCACCGGTTTGTACTTCGGTACATTGTTTTGGTTTATTTAAATTAGCCATGAAGACTGAAACAGTCTGTGGTGAATGGAAGAGAAGGGGGGTGGCGTCTCTTACTGCCCGAACTGTTGTAATTTGGTATATGTATCGTCTTTTTCATTTTTACCATCTTTATCTATCATTTTTTTAACGCTACTTGCAGTTTTGGAGGATAGCGCTAGGGTTATGCTCTTCAAGTACGAGGTCTTAGATTTTGTGTTAGGTAGACTCGTAGGTTTCATTTGCTACCACCTCTTCATTTTCCTCTTCCATCCATGCTTGTGACCCTTTTCGTCACATTCCTTGATGACTGCATCCAAAGAGTAGCTTTTCGACATCCATGAGCTTGTCACTGACGGTGGTAGGTGACTTTGTTCTAGAAGCCACTTTCCTTTCTGACTGCTTCTTCCAGTCCCTTGTACTCAGAGATGGGCGGGAAAGTACTTCCCAAGTACCAAGTAAAAGTACTAAGTAACAAGTAAGTACTTCAAGTACTACTTGAAGTACTTTCCAAAAAGTACTTTGAATAATTACTTAGAAGTACTTTTTACAAGTACTTGTTACTTTCCAAGTAAAAAGTACTTTGCAAAGTACATTTTTTCCTTTCAGTCAAGAGATTTTAAAAGATTAGTTCTAAAATATGTACAAAATTAATTCTTTTTCTCATCAAAACTGTATTTACAGCAACTGGATACAAACTAGAGTTTGAAGAGGTCCAACATGTTGGAAAATTGTTTGTCAAGCAGTAAAATTGAAAACTTTGTCAAACAGTAGAATTGAAAACTAAGACTGTAAGACATTGTATACTTTTATGTGACGGTGAATATTTATATATTCTGACATACAATCATGTATAGAGACTGAGTTATATTGACAAATTTAAGTACATTGAATATAATTATTTTTGATACCTAGATATCACAACCAATATTTACCAAACACAGTGACGAATTATAAGCGTGTGGACGTGTACACTGAGTCACTGTGATGATGTACTTACTATCAGAGTAAAGAGTCATTGTGATTTGTGATGATGTACTATCAGAGAAAAGAGTCACTGTGATGATATACTATCAGAGAAAAGAGTCACTGTGATGATGTACTACCAGAGAAAAGAGTCACTGATGATGTACTACCAGAGAAAAGTCACTGTGGTGATGTACTACCAGAGAAAAGAGTCACTGTGAAGATGTACTGTCAGAGAAAAGGGTCACTGTGATGATGCACTGTCAGAGAAAAGAGTCACTGTGATGATGCACTATCAGAGAAAAGAGTCACTGTGATGATGTACTATCAGAGAAAAAAGTCACTGCGATGATGTACTATCAGAGAAAAGAGTCACTGTGATGATGTACTATCAGAGAAAAGAGTCACTGCGATGATGTACTATCAGAGAAAAGAGTCAATGTGATGATGTACTGTCAGAGAAAAGAGTCACTGTGATGATGTACTGTCAGAGAAAAGAGTCACTGTGAAGATGTACTGTCAGAGAAAAGAGTCACTGTGAAGATGTACTGTCAGAGAAAAGAGTCAATGTGATGATGTACTATCAGAGAAAAGAATCACTGTGATGATGTACTATCAGAGAAAAGAGTCACTGATGATGTACTATCAGAGAAAAGAGTCACTGCGATGATGTACTATCAGAGAAAAGAGTCACTGTGATGATGTACTACCAGAGAAAAGAGTCACTGATGATGTACTACCAGAGAAAAGTCACTGTGGTGATGTACTACCAGAGAAAAGAGTCACTGTGAAGATGTACTGTCAGAGAAAAGGGTCACTGTGATGATGCACTGTCAGAGAAAAGAGTCACTGTGATGATGCACTATCAGAGAAAAGAGTCACTGTGATGATGTACTATCAGAGAAAAAAGTCACTGCGATGATGTACTATCAGAGAAAAGAGTCACTGTGATGATGTACTATCAGAGAAAAGAGTCACTGCGATGATGTACTATCAGAGAAAAGAGTCAATGTGATGATGTACTGTCAGAGAAAAGAGTCACTGTGATGATGTACTGTCAGAGAAAAGAGTCACTGTGAAGATGTACTGTCAGAGAAAAGAGTCAATGTGATGATGTACTATCAGAGAAAAGAATCACTGTGATGATGTACTATCAGAGAAAAGAGTCACTGATGATGTACTATCAGAGAAAAGAGTCACTGCGATGATGTACTATCAGAGAAAAGAGTCATTATGATGATGTACTATCAGAGAAAAAAGTCACTGAGAAGATGTACTATCAGAAAAAAAGTCACTGAAGAGATGTACTATCAGAGTTAACAGTATAAATTATTATTTTTTTAATTTTGTAGTAAATGTACTTGGTACTTCTAAGTACTTTAAAAAGTACTTGGTACTTGTACTTTGAAAGTACTTTTTTATTTGAGTACTTGGGCAACTACTTCAAGTACATTGATTTACGAGTACTTGTACTTAGTACTTAAGTACTTTCGATGTACTTTTCGCCCATCTCTGCTTGTACTTAATTTCTTTTCAACGTCACCGATATGGCCTTTGGTTCCAAAGCAGACGCTAAGCACTTACTAAAAATTACCAAGAGTCTCCTTGTCAATAATATATTTTTTATTACGTCTGCAATTATGATATTTGATAATAAATTAATCACTATCGATTAATTTTATTTCGTTTTTAAATTAATAGCACATACGGCTATTTATTCTTATTCCCTTGGTTGCAATTTTGAATTCATTATTTTTATATTCAGTATTCATCCTTTTTAAATATTATTTTTCTAGTGACTTATAAATGTTGTGTATTTCACAGAATTTACATTTCTGGTCTCATGTTTCCCTGGGGTGGAACCCCCGGGGGGTTTACCTTGTTTGAGACTTCAAAGGTTTCGCTTATATTTCCTTTAAATATTAACTTCTATTTTTTTAACATGAGTCAGTTAATTATTTCGACGTTGTTTATTAAAGAATTCGATATAATATTCAGTCGCTAGAATATAACATCTTCGGACACAATTCTTTCAGATTTTTTGTCCGAAATCTGTTTGATTTCATGATAAACTTCATCACTGTACCCAGACACTCTTAGTATTCGAAAAGTTGGTGTATGGCTCATGAACTAGTTTCTGTTTCAATTTTTTTAATGCTCCACTTTGCTAGTACTGAGAGTGTCCCTATTATTACGATGTACCCTACCTATAATTGCCGTTCGAAAGCAAACAATTGGCGACTGCAGTTGTCCGACTACGCAGTTCCTAGCATTGTGCTAGTTCCTAGCATTGAGAATTGCTTTGTGTTTAGATTGTCTTTCTATGCAGCAAATTGAGAAATTGCCCACTAGGAAGTAAATTGGTGGTTTGTAGATCTGAGTGAATGATCAGGAAGTTGGTTGTTACAGATCTATCAATATTCGAGAGGCATATCACGATCTTTACCTAGTTTGTGTTATTACTATTTTTACCTAGTTTGTGTTATTACTATTTTTACCTAGTTTGTGTTATTACGATTTTTACCTAGTTTGTGTTATTACTATTTTTACCTAGTTTGTGTTATTACTATTTTTACCTAGTTTGTGTTATTACTATTTTTACCTAGTTTGTGTTATTACTATTTTTACCTAGTTTGTGTTATTACTATTTTTTTCTAGTTTTTGTTATTACTATTTACCTAGTTTGTGTTATTACTATTTTTACCTAGTTTGTGTTATTACTATTTTTACCTAGTTTGTGTTATTACTATTTTTACCTAGTTTGTGTTGTTGCTGTTAAATCCACTGAATTGGAAGATTTGTTTTATTTTGAAGAGTAAAATCGCATTAACTTTCTTCTAACTTAGGTTACTATTATCTTCGAAGTGAAAGAGTAGGAGAATTTGATACTGAAATTCATTCCGAAACTTGTGGACATTAGTTTATTATATCAACACATGGAATTCGTAGCTAGGATTGAAAAGGATGTTGTAATATAAATCATACTAATTGGTATGTTTCCATGTTTCTTTATAATTTATCATAACTAATGAGATGGTCATTCTAATTAATGAGTTTACGTTCTAGTGATATGATGTTCTTCTATATATCTTTTTTTATAGTTCTATAAAAGTAGTATCCTATTTCTATTAGAGCCACTTTCCTTCCTGATTGCTTTTTCCAGTCCCTTGTATTTAATTTCCTTTTGACGTCAACGATATGGCCTTTGGTTTCGAAACAGACGTTAAACCCCTACTAAATTAAAAAAATATGCTTTTATATATGTAAATAACTTATCCCTGCGATTTATTTAGCATCAAGTTCTTTTTCTAGCTCTCGTATATTTTTCAAATCATCAGAACAGGCCGTGTGAATGTTCTCCAAATCGGATTTTTTCGAATGTTTTAGTGTCTCGTAACTTTTCTCGATATCTCGAGACTGAAATTTGGACCATTGCCTAAATTCATGACTCACCATTTCTGGAATTAATTCTGGGAAAGGAACATAAGCTCTTGAATAAGTTATGCCATTTGTAATCTGTTTAACCCTTGCTGTCCTGACGGTTATCCTAGATTACAAATTCAATTATTTTAGTTTATACCTAAAGTTTCGTCGATTTTTTTAATTTGATCTTTATTTACTGCCATGAAATAACACTATAAAATGCTGTTAAATTACATTAATTTTATTACTTATTCTTTTTTCATCTGCTTACGTTCTGCCACCACAGTATTTTTTTAACCCTGTAAAAGATGATTTGCGGTGTAGGTTGGTTTTCCCTGTTTCAATATAGTTTTTCTTGCCAATCGTCTGATGACTGATGTACAGTAAGGAGATATTATTAACTGAACTTATTAGTACTATTATTTTATTATAAACTGAACATTGAAACTGTATTTCCAATTGGTTCCGATAGTTCAATAATTATTAGTTGCAGACGATGCAAAGCTTTCGAAATTTAGAACACTCCTACTGTTGTTCCTTTTAAATTGTAAAAGTTTCAATCAAAATTATCACGAACTAGATTTTTAGTATCAGAGAGAATATCAGTTTTCTATATGTAGGTTTAGGAAATAGAAATACTTTATAAATTGCAACGGACTCCAAGTAACAGCAACTAATTGTCTATTAGGTAAACTAATTTGAAAAGTAGCTGTGATCATCTTAAAAGAAATGTTGGTACCGGCATTGATGGTTGGTATCACGGCATTGATGGTTGGTATCGCGGCATTGATGGTTGGTATCACGGCATTGATGGTTGGTATCGCGGCATTGATGGTTGGTATCACGGCATTGATGGTTGGTATCGCGGCATTGATGGTTGGTATCACGGCATTGATGGTTGGTATCACGGCATTGATGGTTGGTATCACGGCATTGATGGTTGGTATCGCGGCATTGATGGTTGGTATCGCGGCATTGATGGTTGGTATCGCGGCATTGTCGGTTGGTATCGCGGCATTGTCGGTTGGTATCGCGGCATTGATGGTTGGTATCGCGGCATTGATGGTTGGTATCGCGGCATTGATGGTTGGTATCGCGGCATTGTCGGTTGGTATCGCGGCATTGATGGTTGGTATCGGAATTAGTTTTTTATATCTGCGACCGTAATCGTATTTTTAAAAATAGACGGTTAATAATTATTTATCGTATTGACAATCAGTACCAATTAAAGTTATCATTATTAATAATTCAAATGCCCCCAGGGGGCTCTATCCTGAATATGTCTGTGGTGAATGGAAGTGACGTCTCTTGTGCCCAGAACTGTTGTAATTTGGATTATATATGGTCTTCTTTCATTTTACCACATTTTTTTAACGCTACTTGCAGTTTTAGAGGATAGCGCTAGGGTTATGCTCTTCAAGTACGAGGTCTTAGATTTTGTGTTAGGTAGACTCGCAGGCTTCATTTACTATCACCTCTTCTTTAATTTCTGACTGCTTCTTCTATTCCTTTGTATTTAATTTCCTTTTAACTTCAGCGATATGACTTATTTTCAAATCAGACATTAATACTTACTAAATCAAATAAAGATGCAGCATTTCATTAATTATAAGAACTAGTTTTAACATTATTATCAACAATTAAGTAATCACTATTATTTATTAATTTAATTGTTGACCTGATATCTAACTGTGACCCACATTCTAACTTTATTTTGGGTCAGTCTGACTTAGTTTTTTATGTTACTTTCATCTGATGATAATCGTAAACCTTCAAAATAAAAAGATAAACTATGTGTCCTTGAATTTAAATCCTTGTGATAGTATAGATCTACCCCATCACTATGACAGTAGAGAGATCTATCCCATCACTATGACAGTAGAGAGATCTATCCCATCACTATGACAGTAGAGAGATCTATCCCATCACTATGACAGTAGAGAGATCTATCCCATCACTATGACAGTAGAGAGATCTACCCCATCACTATGACAGTAGAGAGATCTACCCCATCACTATGACAGTAGAGAGATCTACCCCATCACTATGACAGTAGAGAGATCTACCCCATCACTATGACAGTAGAGAGATCTATCCCATCACTATGACAGTAGAGAGATCTATCCCATCACTATGACAGTAGAGAGATCTACCCCATCACTATGACAGTAGAGAGATCTACCCCATCACTATGACAGTAGAGAGATCTATCCCATCACTATGACAGTAGAGAGATCTATCCCATCACTATGACAGTAGAGAGATCTATCCCATCACTATGACAGTAGAGAGATCTATCCCATCACTGTGACAGTAGAGAGATCTATCCCATCACTGTGACAGTAGAGAGATCTATCCCATCACTGTGACAGTAGAGAGATCTATCCCATCACTGTGACAGTAGAGAGATCTATCCCATCACTGTGACAGTAGAGAGATCTATCCCATCACTATGACAGTAGAGAGATCTATCCCATCACTATGACAGTAGAGAGATCTACCCCATCACTATGACAGTAGAGAGATCTACCCCATCACTTTGACAGTAGAGAGATCTACCCCATCACTATGACAGTAGAGAGATCTACCCCATCACTATGACAGTAGAGAGATCTACCCCATCACTATGACAGTAGAGAGATCTATCCCATCACTATGACAGTAGAGAGATCTATCCCATCACTATGACAGTAGAGAGATCTATCCCATCACTGTGACAGTAGAGAGATCTATCCCATCACTGTGACAGTAGAGAGATCTATCCCATCACTGTGACAGTAGAGAGATCTATCCCATCACTGTGACAGTAGAGAGATCTATCCCATCACTGTGACAGTAGAGAGATCTATCCCATCACTATGACAGTAGAGAGATCTATCCCATCACTATGACAGTAGAGAGATCTACCCCATCACTATGACAGTAGAGAGATCTACCCCATCACTATGACAGTAGAGAGATCTACCCCATCACTATGACAGTAGAGAGATCTATCCCATCACTATGACAGTAGAGAGATCTATCCCATCACTATGACAGTAGAGAGATCTATCCCATCACTATGACAGTAGAGAGATCTATCCCATCACTATGACAGTAGAGAGATCTATCCCATCACTATGACAGTAGAGAGATCTACCCCATCACTGTGACAGTAGAGAGATCTATCCCATCACTGTGACAGTAGAGAGATCTATCCCATCACTGTGACAGTAGAGAGATCTATCCCATCACTGTGACAGTAGAGAGATCTATCCCATCACTGTGACAGTAGAGAGATCTATCCCATCACTATGACAGTAGAGAGATCTATCCCATCACTATGACAGTAGAGAGATCTACCCCATCACTATGACAGTAGAGAGATCTACCCCATCACTTTGACAGTAGAGATCTACCCCATCACTATGACAGTAGAGAGATCTACCCCATCACTATGACAGTAGAGATCTACCCCATTTCTTCCCCTGACCCATAACTCCTCTCACCAGAATCCCCACTGCAATTTCCCCGCAAGTCCATACTTCTGGTCTAGTCGATTCTATTTAGTGGTGTTTATGGGCCATTCATATTGGCGCATTGACAATATTTTGGCTGTTTGTTTTCAGCCTATCTGCCTTAACATTGGCCTCTCCGAGTAAAGAGAATTAATGGCCCAATGTACCTTGCTATTTACAGCCAACCTTTGTCTGGAATTAATGACAACAAATTCTAGATAGGACAAATATGTAACAATTAACATTTGTGTGTTTCGTGAAGATGAAATGTATACTTTTGATGCTAATTTATGATTTTAACTAATCTAAACATATAGTTTTGACTAATCTTTCAATTCTACAATTGATGATTTATAACTTTTTAGGTTCTATAATGATCCCTACTTATTGCCTTCGGACTCTTTTGCCTGTAATGCTTTTTGATTAGCTTGTCATTGTTTTTTAAACTTATTGTGTTTTTATTTCAAACGACTTCCTTGTCTTTCTTTCTCGATAAACACGAAGTAGATTTACTGTTTGATTTACTATTAGTATGTCCATAACTATTCGATAAATTGAAACTGCCGAATAGTTTAGGAACGGGGTGCGTACTTTCACTGTCCACTCTTTTAATTTGCCCTTCTGATGATTTACTGTAACTCTAAAAGGTTTTAAATTATTTAAAATTCTCACGGACTTGTGGTGGGTGATTTTGTTCTTGGAATCAATTCCCTTTCCGACTACTTCTAGTCCCTTGTATTTAATTTCCTTTTGACGTCAATATGGCTCTTGGTTCCTGAGCAGACGTTCAACCCCTAATAATTGTATATTATTTTCTTCCCCTTCCTGGAGTCCTTTTTATTGCCATTGTACATCAGTAACCGATAATTCCTATTGATAAGTTAGGAAGTCAGACTCTCAATACGGTTTGCCGATAGCGCGATAGAAATATTTCTCAGCAGTATATATGGCTATGGCGGCTGTCGTTTTTTCTCATTAATAGCCCTATTTATGGTCCCTGTGGGCCTCTAAATAATAAAATGTATAGCGCTTCCCTCTCCCTATTTTCCCCTTGGTTTTTGCTTTTCTAATTGCCTGAGCTAACTTTGCGATAAAATAATAGAGATGATAAATTTCACCCTCCTCTCTAAATCACTCTCATGCTCTCTAACTTTACGATAATTTCAGCCGTGGGAATAATGCGAAAACTAGTCCGTTCATTTTTTGGCAAGTTCAAGTTTTACCTTTAGAAATTACTTCATTTTCCCCATTTCTAACCCTAATAAAAAGTCTATCTTTATAATAAAGTAATACTGGATATTATATCGTATGTCAGGCTTGTAACTTTTTCTCTTGTTGATGCAGTACTTATTTGCCTCTGCATAATATTTGCCACTTTTCCTCCGCGTTCATGCAAAAGTGCTCTTCACGTTCGGAAAGCAATTAAAACTAACAAGTCTGAGAGCATTTTTATACCCACCAGATACATAATGAATGAGCTAACAATTTTCCGCCCCATGGAAACGCGTGGCAATCACCTCTCTAAAAAAGCGTCTCAAATTTCCACTGCTCGCTGCTAATGAGAAAATATACGTGCTTTACTTTTGGGGCGTAAGTCTGCGGAGAACAGTCGCCTCGTTCTGTATTCATGGCGAATAAAGCTGTTGATAAAAGTTTAAATGCACCTTACGAAGTTTTGCCTGAGAAATGAAATAGTAATATCATCATTTGATATTTCACGTCCGTACCTCTGTTTATTATTCTTCTCACTCTTATGACTTGGCATTGGGACTTTTTAGGAATAAATTCATTACCAAAATCCTGATGCATTTTCTTTCTACAAAATTGCTGTCAGATTCCAACAGTCCACCTCGTTAGTTTTTAGTGTTTTTACATCAAAATGAAGATAATGGTCTCTCGTAACTACTTTTTTAACTCAATAACTCCATTAGCCAGATCAATACTTTGATGTGGACACAAGTTCTTTAAAAAAATCCTTAACTGCATATTGCGTTTGTTCCTAGATGATAATATTGGAATATCTAAAACTCCAGTGGGTGTTTTTGAGCGGCTTGTACAGTCGAGACTGCAAAGTATTGGGCGTTCTATCCACCCTGGAAAAAGCGATACACTCAATGGGCTTCGCATATTCTTTGAAGGAGAAAAGAGCTCCCGGTGCATGCTCAGAATATTTTAGATGTCCTCACAATGGAACCTTCCACGGACCTGATAAACTGGAACGAACGAGCACCGATTTCTTCAATAGTGTAGGCATTAATCTTTGTTCAGACGAGAAACTTTGTAAATTTTCTAAAATAGTTCAGGCATGTGAAAGATTTTAAAATGAGGCTAAATTTATAGCATTTGTATTTTCTTCCCTTTCAGGTGTCAATAATTTGTAAAAAGTGAGTTGCGTATATTTGTTATGTGACTATTTGGAAGTGATTAAATAATATCGAGTGTTAAAAACTATCAAAGAGTAATATATTAGAGAAGAAATCCTGCAGAATGGCTGCACTCGCTATATGCAGAGTGCTGGCTGTGTTGCTGAGTATTCTCGTGCTTGTGTCAGCTGCTGGGCTGCGTGGACCACCACTGTTTAAAGCCATGACTTCCGACCAGAACGATATCGAGGCACCGGAATTTTTTCCGCAATCCTCTACAATGAATGCTACAACCAAGAGCGATGACGAGTCCGTACTTTCTGAAGTGAGTGAATCTCCTGGAGGAGTTCCTGATCTGGACATGACCATCAAAACAGCTGAAGATGATTCCTTAATCCAGCCCAATAGCCAGAAAGAATTTGAGAATGTTGAGGAAACGAATTCAGAGGCTGAAGTTATTGAAACCTCAGATCTATCCAGTAACTCATTTGATGCTACTAAAGTAGAAAAAATAGCAACAGTTGATAATGTCACTGATGATATTGTCACTGTGAATCATCTTGGTGGTCTCTTGGCACCGACACTCGGGGTAAATCCTAACTTTAAACAAGGCTCTAACACGAACAGTATTCCTAGTTCTAGCCCCAACAGTATTCCTAGTTCTAGTCTAAACAGTATTCCTAGTTCTAGTCCAAACGGTATTCCTAGTTCCATCTCGTCCAGTAGTCCTAGTTCCAGTGCTAAGAATATCCCCGTTCCATCCAGTTCTCCTGTAGATGTTAGTACCAGATATTCCATTCTCCCTCCCAATGACCAGCTTCCAAGCGACAACAACCCTTACAACTACCCTAACATCTTACCCCCCAGCAACAACCCTAACTTTGACCCATCCAGCAACCTCCCTCCCCAACCCAACGGCTACCAATACCCAGAAATGAACCCACCTAACAACATGGAGACTTACTACCAGGAACATCTTTTCGGAGAAGAGTTAGGGTCGGTAGAAGAGCAAGATGAAGGACATGGTTCTTCTTACCTCATTCCCAACCAGTATGACGATAACATTGTCACCCACATGGCTACTACGTGCTCCACCAACGAGTTTGCCTGCAAGATAGACAATGTGTGCATTTTTTCCAAATGGATTTGCGATGGCAATCCGGACTGCAAAGATGGATCTGACGAAGTGAATTGTCCAGGTAAGGAGTTACTATAAGACATTAAAGTGAGAGAAGTAGTATCAGGGTAAATTCAGCTCTATGCCTTGAGTGTGATTGTTTTTGTTTCTCAAAATCATTGTTTCAAGACTATTTATTGAATTTATATTTTAATCATGATTTTATTATGTATGCATGCTAATTATTTTTATCTCGACTGATATTGAAAATACATACGAGAGCGGCAAAATGTATCAATGAATTAAATAGTTTTATATAATTTAGTGTGATATAATGTATATTACAGATAATAATCTACAGCATTTAACAAAAGTAAATAATATATAGTCACGTCTCTTCTTTCTGTTGTCACCTGCCCATTCATTTTTCTGCTGACTAGTAGTTTTTGAATCACTGTGTCATCTCGTGTTCCTTCTCATCTCATTGGCTATAAGTCCCCTCACAGATCTCTACTCACCTAATTATCACTCCATTCACTAATGTTCCCTTATAATTATGATGTTAGGTAGTGGCTCACATCAGTGACTCTCTCTCTCTCTCTCTGCAGTTGTGTCTTATTCAGTCTCGTACTTTTACACTTGTGAATGTTCCTTCTTTTTTATGATGAAAGTTACTGTAGATATTTTTATCATTTTATTGAGTATTTATTCGATTTTTTTTCATTGTTATTTATAGATTGTTTTTAATAATACATCACTCTGTGAAGGGTTAAAATCAACTGAAAATATCAATTAACAATTAATTAAATTACTTAAATCTAGACTTAATATTTTATGATTTTTACGGTTACTCCAGGTTTCTAATTTATATTTATTACTCTTAATAATGACTGACTAACTATAGCGTAGTGGTAGGTTAGTTATTAATAGCTTCTCCATTGTTTTATAACTCCTTGTTTCCATTTTTTTTTGTGCTGAGTAAGAAGTCATTCATTGGTAGAGAACATGACACCATCCTTGAACCTATTAGTTCTTACCCTGTAGTTAGTAACGGCATGGGTAACTGCTGGTAATGGCATGGGTAACTGTTGGTAACGCCATGGGTAACTGTTGGTAACGCCATGGGTAACTGCTAGTAACGCCATGGGTAGCTGTTGGTAACGCCATGGGTAACTGCTAGTAACGCCATGGGTAACTGCTAGTAACGCCATGGGTAACTGCTAGTAACGCCATGGGTAACTGCTAGTAACGCCATGGGTAACTGCTAGTAACGCCATGGGTAACTGCTAGTAACGGCATGGGTAACTGCTAGTAACGCCATGGGTAACTGCTAGTAACGGCAAATGTAACTGCTAGTAACGGCATATGTAACTGCTAGTAACGGCATATGTAACTGCTAGTAACGGCATATGTAACTGCTAGTAACGGCATATGTAACTGCTAGTAACGACATGGGTAACTGCTAGTAACGGCATATGTAACTGCTAGTAACGGCATATGTAACTGCTAGTAACGGCATATGTAACTGCTAGTAACGACATGGGTAACTGCTAGTAACGGCATGGGTAACTGCTTATTAAATAGTTCTTAACTACATTGCAAAAAATGATAAAATAAAATAATTAATCATTTCTATTATGAGTTTAATGATAAAATAAATTAATTCTACTAAAACAAGTCAAAGGAATTTGTTCCAAACTTTTTTTCTCGTTTGAGATAATAATGTTGAGAAATGTTTTCTTTTAATTAAATTAAAAAGAAATGAAACTTTGCAACTCGTGGTTTAACGTCTGACATATAAAATATGAACGTGATGCTGTTAATGGCAGTAATAGTTAGAAACATTGCTTAATAAAAGCATAAATACAATGAAACATAATTCATCATTTTTAATATTATACATTTTGAGTCTATTTACTATTTTTACTGTGTGAATGGTAATACTTTAAATGACGTATATATAGTAACCTTTTATCTCACTGTTTTCCGTTAGTAATTAGTGTACTAATTAGATTAGTATTATATAACCCACGTACTTATGACTCGTATTTTGTTATCAAGCAGTAAAAATCAACTGGTGTGATGTTCTGTCATATACTGATACACTATCATATAGCTACTTGTAAATTATATGACCTTCATTGAGTGGGCCTTGAGTGGTGGAGTTATCCCTAATGCTGATATCTACCAATATTTACCTCTTTTATATCCTATTCTATAATAACCTACGCAAAATGGCGGAAGGTTATGCTTTGGTCGGCAATATTTATCCCCGTACGAATAGCATATGATTATTTGTATTTAGTAATCTTGTTATTCGCATAACTCAAAAAGTACTCTGCCAAATTGCCTGGAATTTGGTGGTACGATTGGTCAAGGTCCAGGAACCATTTGGTTAGATTTTGAGAACGATCTAGCAAAGGTCAAGGTCATTTATAACTCAAAAATTATTTATTTTTGGCAGCGAAGGTGTGCGCTCTACGAGTGCCCGTACTAGTTTTAAATGATATACTGAAGCAATGTACTATCGGTTAAATAAGTTCATATTCTCTATCCATGGCATAACTAATTGAAGTTACTTGTTAGAGTTCTGTAACTTGATATATCTTCAGTTAAGTTATTGTGAAGAGATATGATATACGAGACTGCATCACCTATGTAGTTATGAGCAGACTGCATCACCCATGCAATTATGAGCAGATTGCATCACCTATGCAGTTATGAGCAGACTGCATCACCTCTGTAGTTATGAGCAGACTGCATCACCCATGCAGTTATAATCAGACTGCATCACCTATGCAGTTATGAGCAGACTGCATCACCTATGCAGTTATGAGCAGACTGCATCACCTATGCAGTTATGAGCAGACTGCATCACCTATGCAGTTATGAGCAGACTGCATCACCTATGCAGTTATGAGCAGACTGCATCACCTATGCAGTTATGAGCAGACTGCATCACCTATGCAGTTATGAGCAGACTGCATCACCCATGCAGTTATGAGTTGACTGCATCACCCATGCAGTTATGAGCAGACTGCATCACCCATGCAGTTATGAGCAGACTGCATCACCCATGCAGTTATGAGCAGACTGCATCACACATGCAGTTATGAGCAGACTGCATCACCCATGCAGTTATGAGCAAACTGTATCACCCATGCAGTTATGAGCAAACTGTATCACCCATGCAGTTATGAGCATCATTATATTATTTTACCTGTTCTATTAATGGTATATTTACGCAACTAAATTAGAGGTAAATACTTCATGGCACTCACGAGTATTTGTTAGTTCCTATCACTCGTTTCCATTAAAATTTCTCTTATAAATAGTAAATACAAAGAGTCGTAACTGCTAATGGTGTTGTTTAACTATTAATCTGCAAGTCAATGTTTTACTGCATTTTACTATGTATATAAATATGTATAATTTCTTTACGGGGACCGTGACACTTAAAGGTACGTTTTGCATGCAACGATTGTTGCGATCATCGCACAATAATAGAAATGCATTTAATTAGTGCTCTTTTCCGTTAATTTCAAAAGATTTATTAGACAAAAGTTGTTCAGAAGCTCATGGTTCATTCACAAAAATCTCTCTCGTATTCACAACTTCAATAGCAGAATTTTCTTTTTTAGGCGATAACATCCCCCTGAACTAATTTTGTCAGTGTTGCAAAGTGACAACACACGCATCCCACCAGTCTTTCATAGCACCACGCCACCTAGCGAGAAGAATGACACCTAAATCTAGTCTTTGAGTGTCAATCTAGCCAATTTAGAGTGTGATTTCAAAGCCGGTTGGGGGAGATGATGAAATGGTCTCTATGTACAGAGTGCATAGAGACTATAGTCCTGTGAACTGCAATAGACACCATAACAAACTCTGATGTCACATTTATAATATAACCTCATTTTATTACCTTGGAAATAGTAAAATCTAATGATTCATATTATCTATGTTACCTAGTTTAAGTTGGTCAGTTCAGAATTATCGGTCATAAAAAATCTGTATAATCATTAATTTCTATTATATGTTTTTTCTTATATGACTGAAGATGTGAAACCGACCAATGATAATTTGAAACCTATACGAATAAATATTTCTCATACATATTGTTATATAATTTCATCCACATAATTTTTTGTTATCCATTGTTCGCTTAAAAGAAAGAACATAGTCTTCTCTCCAACTTGCTGAGCAGTACATACACACTACACTATAAGCTGTCGCTTTCGTTCAAATCCCTGGAATGCACTTGGTGCAATATTTCACCAAGTCTATTCCCATTTTTCCCACCACCCAATCTATATACGAAACCTTCCAGAGAGCATTCCAATCTCTTCGACGCCTTGCCAATATACCCCCCCCCCCCTCCCTTGGAAGATTGGCACACTTTTTCAAGTGTTGCTTGCATTTTCTCATATTATTTCCCATTAAGGATTCTTCTTTTTGTGAAATATAGTTTTGAGTAGAAGAAAGTTGCCTGCGGGTGATTGGATATTTTCTCTGATCACCGAACCTGGAATCCGGACTTTTTGAAAATGATTCGTACATTCTTTCGTAATTTCTGGATGACACAGAACGCTGCCTCTCCCTTTTTTTCGGGAATTCTTTTCTCTTCCGGTTCGGTTGTTCTGATTCAGAACTTTTATCCATTTTTCAATACTTGTGAATATCACTGGGATAAATCAAGGAGCCGCTGGGTACAGGATTTAAGGTTTAAAATATATGTGACTGTTGCGAACTCGTGCACTGTTAACTTATTTCTTTTTGAGATATTATTAGTAACCAGTGAGGATTGGGAAACAAATTCTGTACAAGATCCTGCAACAGAAGGTAAAGAACAGCCTTATTTTATATACCTCACAAATAGTGAGCACAAGAATAGTATCTCCAAAGGCTATTATTCACTTATTTTTTCGTGTGTTTTCATTGTTTATTTTAATTATTTTTAGACTAATTTTCCATAGGTGTTATTTTAGTGCTGATGTATTTGCGAAAGTTTTAATTCGTGAGATGATAGTTTAATGGGTTTGCATTCACCCCGCGTGTCTGGTTTTAGCATATCCATTGAGTCGCAACTTCCTTCTACTTCATGAACTACTTCAAACTAACTTCCTAATTGCCTTAGCGCCAGTACCTACTGGCTAAGCGGATGGATGCTCAATGAGCCCCACCAGTAGAATACTATATAGGAAGAGTTTGGTAATTGTGTATATTTTTATGTGCAGCAGATCATAGGGATAAACACCCTTCCGTCCCAAGAAAATAACCAAACTGCTCACTATTCATGGCAGTTTCTTATTGCGAGGAAAGTAATAAAGACAACTGTCTTCGGAACTAATTGTCTGCCCGGACACTTTCGGAGAGACTAATGGTGCTGAGAAACTGTTAGTCATAGTCATTGACTGTTGGTCATAGTCATGGGACTGTTGGTCATGGGACTGTTGGTCATGGGATTGTTGGTCATGGGACTGTTGGTCATGGTTACGGGACTGTTGGTCATGGTTACGGGACTGTTGGTCATGGTCACGGGACTGATGGTCATGGTCATTGGACTGATGGTCATAGTCATTGGACTGATGGTCATAGTCATGGGACTGTTGGTCATGGTCACGGGACTGTTGGTCATGGTCATTGGACTGTTGGTCATGGTCATTGGACTGTTGGTCATGGTCATTGGACTGTTGGTCATGGTCATTGGACTGTTGGCCATGGTCATTGGACTGTTTGTTGGCCATGGTCATTGGACTGTTTGTTGGCCATGGTCATTGGACTGTTTGTTGGTCATGGTCATTGGACTGTTTGTTGGTCATGGTCATTGGACTGTTTGTTGGTCATGGTCATTGGACTGTTTGTTGGTCATGGTCATTGGACTGTTTGTTGGTCATGGTCATTGGACTGTTTGTTGGTCATGGTCATTGGACTGTTTGTTGGTCATGGTCATTGGACTGTTTGTTGGTCATGGTCATTGGACTGTTTGTTGGTCATGGTCATTGGACTGTTTGTTGGTCATGGTCATTGGACTGTTTGTTGGTCATGGTCATTGGACTGTTTGTTGGTCATGGTCATTGGACTGTTTGTTGGTCATGGTCATTGGACTGTTTGTTGGTCATGGTCATTGGACTGTTGGTCATAGTCATTGGACTGGACTGTTGGTCATAGTCATTGGACTGGACTGTTGGTCATAGTCATTGGACTGGACTGTTGGTCATAGTCATTGGACTGGACTGTTGGTCATAGTCATTGGACTGGACTGTTGGTCATAGTCATTGGACTGGACTGTTGGTCATAGTCATTGGACTGGACTGTTGGTCATAGTCATTGGACTGGACTGTTGGTCATAGTCATTGGACTGGACTGTTGGTCATAGTCATTGGACTGGACTGTTGGTCATAGTCATTGGACTGGACTGTTGGTCATAGTCATTGGACTGGACTGTTGGTCATAGTCATTGGACTGGACTGTTGGTCATAGTCATTGGACTGTTGGTGATAGTCATAGTCGGTTGACTCTTTTAAAAGACGTTAGACAGGATTATCACTGGGTTTGAAACTTTGATTACTGAGTCAAGTGTTGGTAATGACTGGACTATTCTGTTTTGGACAAGAACAGGAGTGTGGCTTGTGTTGGTAACTTCCTGTGCACCCCCAGACTGAATCTTCACCCATTGTGACTACCCTGGTGTAGGAACTCATTCTGCTCTTCTACCTTCTTTTACTGCCTTTGCGTTGTGAGAGAGACCAGGTCACCCCCTTCGTCCTGTCACCGTCTCGATCACTGTCTTCAGGCGGCCCCTGTTGGGGGTGGGGGAGGGTGGGTAATGATTTGTGAGTTTGACGGTCTAAGTACAGGTTAAATCTTGGAACTACAGGTTGTCTCAGATTGTCATCCCACGCAAGTGGATCTTCCTCGGATGGTCCCTTAACACTCACACTCTCACCAGCACACTCACACTCTCTTACCAGCACACTCACACTCTCTTACCACCACACTCACACTCTCTTACCACCACACTCACACTCTCTTACCACCACACTCACACTCTCTTACCACCACACTCACACTCTCTTACCAGCACACTCACACTCTCTTACCAGCACACTCGCACTCTCTCACCAGCACACTCACACTCTCTTACCAGCACACTCACACTCTCTCACCAGCACACTCACACTCTCTCACCAGCACACTCACACTCTCTCACCAGCACACTCACACTCTCTCACCAGCACACTCACACTCTCTCACCAGCACACTCACACTCTCTCACACTGAACATCACACTTCACTTCAGTCTAAGCCATTGAATCAATTAACAAAGTGGAGCAATTAATCTACGAAATTAAATTATGATTTCTTGTGTGTGCCTCAGTCAATATAATAGTAGGCAAACTCTGTAGAGTTGTTTGTTGACTTTACTCTAAAGCTAATTGAATTAATTATAAAATAGAGATTTATATTGGTAACTACACTCGCCTTCTCAGGACCAGAGTATTCAAATATTTTCTTCATTACGTTCCTTTAGTTTTATTTCAATTATTTCATTCAGCCAGTAGAATACTTTCATGTATCGTCTCTTGTTTCCAAACATTGCACGATAGAATTAAACCTAACCTCTTCCAATCCATCACGTCAAGAGCTCATTTTTTGATTGAAATTTAAAAAAAAGAGATCTAATCGATGATCAATTTGGAGCTTTTAAATTGAAATGTCAGCCTTGTAGAATTCGAAAATGTTCTAGTTTTCGGACATGCAGTGGTACAGACAGAATGAATATTTCGGTCAATTTACCTAGCGGTCGGGAGTAGTTATGAAACGGAATGAAAATTTTATTCTTTAAACAAATTCTTTTCAAACTAGAATCATGAAATTTTGCAATTACGTGAAAAATTTCAATTCACGTTTTCAATTCTCTTTAGTGTGACAAATTAGGTATAAAGTTTGAATTGTTAGTAACCGAGTGGAATGATTTCAAAGCAGACTAAGAGAAAGATCTTCCAGAGCGTTTACACTAGAGTAGGTTTAGTCGAATCCTCACTCAGTGAGATTAACAAGGTAGAGTGAAGTCCATCGAGCTGATTTAACAGCCAAGAGGTCACTCTTCACTTTACAACATTTTTTTGCTTTAAAGTATAGAACACTGCACCACTCTCAGTGATGACTTGTTAATCTGAACTTTTTGTAATCCAGAGTAACTTGATGGGTTTTTATTTTCCGTGTTCATTCGGACATTTTTCTGTATTAAAAGTTAAAACCAAAGGATAATTCAATTGATCCGACCCAATTGTGACACCATTATCGATCTACTGGTTGAGCTAGCTGCTCGACTTTAGTGTCTTGAATCACAAACGTACACTATCATTTTTTCATTTCTCTCCACACGATGAATATCTTCTGAAACATGTGTAATGGTTCACTGCCTTCCCTTCAACATTACTCTGTCATGTTGTTTCTATTGAATTACCTTTGTGTGCAGTAAGCTTTCAATCTCTTGTACTTAGAGCTTTTTCAAACACGGGCATTGTTTCTTCTTTGAAGAGTCAGCTTCTTGACAGCTTGCTCAAGTGGTTTGCTGCAGCAGAAAAAAGCCTTTTCACTGGGATAAGTTTGCAGAAGTTTAAAAATGTGGCATAAATTCATAAGTTTGAATTGTTAAATTAAACGGTGTTATCATATCTCTGGATATTCTATCAGTCTTCGGGACAGCAACTTGATAACGTGTTGCCGGATGACATGTCAGTTGAAGTGCTCTTCACTGACGAGAGCAACACATGTTGACTATCACTGTTAGTTTGGACCATTTGCCCTTTCCTATCTTTGGCACTGATTAGCAAAGATATCTTTAGTAATCGTACATTTACTATATTGGTGATTCATCCTGAATCTTCCTCTTTAATATAATTTAAAATATATCATTAATTGGTCCCGGTCCTTGTAATTGATCCTTTATCGTTCTTGTGATCGTAGGTAGTCACATACACGGAATATGAAAACCTGTTTGATGAAAATTATTGCATTAAATAGTAGTTAATTGCATTAAATATTAGATAGTGAATATTTGCCAAGACATTATAGCTAAATATATTAAATCCTATTCTTATGATGTTTTAAAGATATTGCATTAAAATATTCTAAGAGTGTTAAGCGCTGTACACACGTAGTGTTTTTTAGGTCATTTCACCAGACTTTTCGCTAAGCTCCTATTTTCCCCACGAGACTTTTGAATCATAAGAAAAAACGATATAATTATTATTTATTCTAGTTGGTATGGTATTATAGATACCAACTAAAATAACATAATTATATCATTTTTTTATCTATTCATAAAAGTAGGAGGAGCTTAGCAACAAGTCTGGTGGAAAGACTTGCAAATCCCTGCGTGTGTACGGGGCTCTTATTGCCAGTGTTTCATTCACTTTGCTCAAGAGGTTTGCAAACAGTTGTGCCTTACTCTTTAGTGCTCTTTGACGCCACTCTTCTCTTTTCAAGAGATGGCCTATACTTCAATAGCAATACTACTTATCGTCATTGAATTAATATTCCTTTTTTGATGCTGTTTGAATTACTTTGAGTCTTATGCACACACTCAATAAGGGTGGTTATTGAACTGCGCCTAGCGATAGGTTTAATTCAGGAATATAATGCAGCAGTTGACATAGTGCCTATTGTTTGAAGTGGATTGTCTTTGATATGAACTTTATTTGATGCGACTTGACCTTTATTTGATGCGATTTGATCTTTATTTGATGCGACTTGACCTTTATTTGATGCGACTTGACCTTTATTTGATGCGACTTGACCTTTATTTGATGCGACTTGACCTTTGTTTGATTGGAGGCTTGACCTTTGTTTGATGCGACTTGACCTTTGTTTGAGGCGACTTGACCTTTATTTGATGCGAGACTTGACCTTTATTTGATGCGAGACTTGACTTTTATTTGATGCGAGACTTGACCTTTGTTTGATGTGACTTGACCTTTGTGTGATGTGACTTGACCTTTGTTTGATGCGACTTGACCTTTGTTTGAATGGAGACTTGACCTTTGTTTGATGCTACTTGATCTTTGTTTGATGCTAATTGACCTTTGTTTGATGCTAATTGACCTTTGTTTGATGCGAGACTTGACCTTTGTTTGATGCGAGACTTGACCTTTGTTTGATGCGAGACTTGACCTTTGTTTGATGCGAGACTTGACCTTTGTTTGATGCGACTTGACCTTTGTTTGATTGGAGACTTGACCTTTGTTTGATTGGAGACTTGACCTTTGTTTGATTGGAGATTTGACCTTTGTTTGATTGGAGACTTGACCTTTGTTTGATTGAAGACTTGACCTTTGTTTGATTGGAGACTTGACCTTTGTTTGATTGGAGACTTGACCTTTGTTTGATTGGAGACTTAATCTTTATTTGATGCGGTACTTAACCTTTTTTGATGATCTTGATTATTTGACTATCAATTCTATTATATCATGTTGAAATCAAGGATAACAATATCATTCGAAACATTCTTCATTCTACCCATATTAATTTAACTTAATTTTAATTCCCTAAATTTACATATTTATTTTCATTAAATTAATTCTCGTGTAGAGTTGATGGGGTCTGCACCTCCCCCTCCCCCAATTTAGTGACCAGTAAGGGGGTCTCTCCTGTACCCCCCCCCCCCCCCCATTAATTTCCAGACAGTGAGCCATGCATCTCCCAACTGTCGGATCTATTTGGAATATTCCTGTCGACAGTTACTATCACAGTGGGAATGGATTGGAATTCGCCCCTCAATTCCTGTTCCTGTGGATGGACAATTGCAATTCCATCGGTAATTAATGCCTTCCATATCTAAGGGGTAGATACGATATCTTGGGGTTAGATACGATATCTTGGGGTTAGATACGATATCTTGGGGTTAGATACGATATCTTGGAGTTAGATACGATATCTTGGAGTTAGATAAGATATCTTGGGGAAGATATCTTGGGGTTAGATAAGATATCTTGGGGTTAGATAAGATATCTTGGGGTGGATAAGATATCTTGGGGTTGGATAAGATATCTTGGGGTTGGATAAGATATCTTGGGGTTGGATAAGATATCTTGGGGTTGGATAAGATATCTTGGGGTTGGATAAGATATCTTGGGGTTGGATAAGATATCTTGGGGTTGGATAAGATATCTTGGGGTTGGATAAGATATCTTGGGGTTAGATAAGATATCTTGGGGTTAGATAAGATATCTTGGGGTTGGATAAGATATCTTGGGGTGGATAAGATATCTTGGGGTTGGATAAGATATCTTGGGGTTGGATAAGATATCTTTGGGTTGGATAAGATATCTTGGGGTTGGATAAGATATCTTGAGGTTGGATAAGATATCTTGAGGTTGGATAAGATATCTTGAGG
>CANNZV010003419.1:0-63908 GCA_947561585.1 Caprella mutica
CTCGGATTACATACATTTGTAGCTAGAAAATTACCTCAACAGTACCTTTATGTTGAAAAGATAATCTTACATCATTATTGAGTCCGCTATTGGTCATTTTGAATGTTATTGAAGATTTCAAAATTAAAAAAAATGTTTTCCATTGATGCTCGTAATGATTAAAGAATTAACAGTTTTAAATTAACATAACATTGGCTATTGTTATATTGTTCGCTTAACTTATTCTCTATTATGTTATTCTGTTTTTATTCGGTTGATCTCAGGAAAATATGTATGCCTTATACAATAATTATTGGTGAAAAGCATTTTATACATGTGAGATAGTTTATTTCGTTTGAAATTAAACAAAAAATTGAAATGATAAAATCATTAAATATATATATAAAATAAATTATACATGTATTAAGAGTTTTCATCCTTTTCTAACAGAAATACCTACTTATTTCATTTTAGGTCTATTCATTAGTTTTCTTTTTCTCAATATATGCTAAATAGACAATCTCTTCATATACAAGTTATTATTAATTACTTTTTAGGAAATATACTTGTTAAGGCCTTAATTGCTAAACGGTGCGAGTAAACGTGCGAGTTGGCCTAGCCAGTTACTGTAGTACAGCTACTCGCACAGTGCGACTACATCAGTCGAGTAACTGTCATGGAAATTCAATGCTATGAACATTGAGTTACTGGCATGCGAGTACATTGGGACAGTTTCTGTCCACTGTCACGACAGTAACTCGCACCGTGTAACAAGGCCTTAAAGGTGGCACCTCTAAGATTAGTTTTTAAAAATGTTTTAAAAAATGTTTTAAAAAAAAATATCACTAATAATATCTATAGATTTAAATTATGGTTCCATGATGATAAGTTTTTAGGATATTGTTTGGATATTGTCAGTGTTCATTGATTGGCTGTGGAGAGTGAACAATAATAAGTGTATAGGTGGGCGTAACGTCTCTCAAAGCCCCCTGGCAGGTCATTAAACGATCATGAAGTGTGCAGTACAACAAACTAGTAGATACAACAAAATACATTACAGCCATAAATGTATAAAATTTCGATGTTCTAATTATTCTAAATGTAATTTAATAACATTATTCTTGCAACATTGTATCGATAGTAGAGACAATATCACAAAAAACCTTATGGGCTGTTTACTATAATTAAAAAAATTAGATTGTTATGTCATTAGACTTTTTTATTATACAAGATCATTCAATACGTCTTATGTCTTCCAAACTTATTGTTTATTGACATTTTAGTTTCAAAGTGGTATATATGTTTTTCAATGATTTGGAAACTGTTTTAATATTGTTAATCATTTAAACACAAGGAAGGAAAACAAGTAAATAACCGATTATTGATTATTAGCACATATGCAGAAATACACAACACTGCAAATATAGGTTGGCTGATCGAACAGAGGGTGGTGCGTTACATGAGAAGATGCTAGAGCGGAGAATGCTATGGGATGAACTCTAATTAAGAGAACTTGTATTCAACTAAGATACAATTTATTTTAGGCCAAATCCAAAGAAAAATCATCACATTAAATATCTAGGCCTATAAATTGAATATACATTTCCAAGATACATTCGCACACATGGTATTTAACGACCTTTTGAGTTTGGTTAACGAAGCATGATGCAATCAATTATCGACATACGACACCTTTTAGAAAGGAATTTTTATTCTTGAATATATATATAAATGAAAATATTCATGATTACGTTTCAATTCATAACCAAATGAAAGAGATTTATGATTTTACAATGATTTTATAATCAAATGCCATATTTTTATTCGAACACCAATTCAAATTGTAAAATATTTCTAATCCCTTCAATGTAGAGAGAATATAATGTAAGATAAATTTTAATTCCATTTATCCATTTTCAATAAGATTTTTCTGAACGTTATGTGACTGTGTAGTCTCATGTCCCATTTTCTTACCCTAACAAAGTAGGTACTAGACGGTCATTCTTTATAGCGTCATGTCGTATTTACGATGGTATGGCCTAGCATACGAATGTCTCAATCGAGCAAAAGAGGAGTAGAGATTTTTGCTTATGTTAACAATCAGAAAATTCGGTTTAGCATTTCACCTATAATGCCATAAAATGAAATCAGAAAAAAATTAAATTTATTATTTAAATACTTAAACTATACGAAGCTGTTTAATATTTGTTATTATATCTTTCGATAAGATGCATGGATTTCGAAAATAAAAACAGCGATAATATTGTGAGACATATATATTTTATTTACATTTTGAAGATGAGATTCTCCAAGTGACGTCTATCCGACTGCAGGCGATACTGAACTTCACTTATTGCATGCAGTTCATTACGACATTGGGGTTCATAATTACGACATATTTTTGAGTCGATGGAAACCTGGAGCTCGGTGGAAGGTCATACTTTCTATCTGGAAATCTGTTGAAAATCTGAAGAAATATTCCAATTATTTATATTGAAACGGCTGAAAGTGAAATATGAAATTAGAGACTTATGATATGATGTTATAATAAAATATAAATTCAAATTATATTATTGATACATTATAAAAAGTATAAGGAGAAAATAACTTAATTTAATAATACATATATTTAGGGTGTGAACTATCAAGAATTTTGAGAAAAATTACTTTTAATTTTAAGTACTTTAATCATATAATTTTTTCCTGTTAGTGAACCAATTTAAATATACCGTAACTATACCAACGTGTTCCTCAAAATCACTTACACGTTTTTTACAAATTTAATACCATGAAATGCTAGTTATGGCTTTTATTTAAGAGAGTTTTTACAACCTATTTTCATTCGCGTGATTATTTTTTTGTGAGCATTGAATAGAGAAGTAAGAAGAAGTAACTCAATTAATGTTGAAAATCTGTGTAAATAACTTTGATAAGTTAATTTTTTTAAAGGCCCCCTGCCATAAGAAGCAAACCTTCTTTAAATAAGAAGACTGAAATTGAAATGAGTTAATTGCATCGTAAATATCATAAAGTCACAGTTTTTTTATTCTGTAATTTTGTGTTCAAATAATAATGACTCATCAATATTTTAAGAATATGTAAGAACTGAAAATTACTCTTTACTGGTACCTTATTCTTATGAAATGTAATGGAAAACGGGATATGTAATGTATATGAACAAACACGATAAGTAATGTTCCTAATGTTAGTTAGTAATGTTAGTTCAAGATTGGAGCACTTACTTTTTTTACAATCATTATCTTCGTGGAATAAATTTAAAAATTCGCTGCTCATACAGAATTTAGGTACAAACTTAAATGATTTTGACTATTCCGATCAAGATATTTAATAGTGATTACTTATAATACGGTATTAATTTGTGCATACTTTATTCATATATGATTTAGATTTTGAGTAATATACTTTTAATACTATTGTTAAATACATTTACTACATATTCTTAAAATATTGATGAATCATTATTATTTTATCACAAAATTACAGAATAAAAAAAACTGTGACTTTATGATATTTACGATGCAATTAACTCATTTCAATTGCAGTCTTCTTATTTAAAGAAGGTTTGCTTCTTCTGGCAGGGGGCCTTTAAAAAAATTAACTTATCAAAGTTATTTACACAGATTTTTAACATTAATTGAGTTACTTCTCTATTCAATGCTCACAAAAAAATAATCACGCCAATGAAAATGGGTTGTTACTCTTTACTGAAAGATGAAAGAAAGACTTATGGCGAATTTCAAATGTAAATATGTAAAGAAACAGAACAGAACACACAATTAAATATCAGGAGAGAAAATGTTACTTGAGATTAAGAAACTACTCTCCTAGATATTCTAGGGTTCCACTCTTAATTTGTAAAGGAAATTCACAGTGAAAATAGTAACTGTGAAGATGTTAGGTACATAAAACACGTGTCTAGTTTCTAACTAATATTATAATTATATATCATTTAGCACCGAAATCAGAGTTAGTAAAACATATATGAACAACCAAACAGAGCAAATATCATCACAGTGATCATTTTTACAACTGTTTCTGAATTAATCTTGTTATTATAGTAAATTTTACCAATCATTTTTTTAGGAATATAGATTAGTGTGTATTGTTCTATACATATTACTGGGCACAGTGTGTTCTCGTATCTTTGGTACATCTTCCAATGATATCAGTGTATGTGAGGGACTGACATTCATCTGATAGTAGTAATTAAGATTGTGACACGTAATCTGTGAACAGGACATAGAATGGGGCACAGAAAAGAGATAATATGAACCCAAGATTTAATAAATCTGCCAATTGCATCTGGAATTTATTATATAGATATAATTGAAACTGGAACAAATAATAGTTTCGTTGTAATATCTGGACATTTTTTATAATTCTTTTGAATATTTCATTATATAAATAGTCATGTAGGAAATGCTAAACCAAGTTTCTTGTTGGTTTACATAGGATGGTTTACCCACTTAAACTCGGTTGAGAAATTCGTATTCCATTCCTCACTATCGTAAATACCACATGACGCTGTAAAGAATGACCGTCCAGTACTTTGTTAGGGTAAGGAAATGGGAAATGAGACTACAAAGTCACTTAACGTGAAGGGATTCTTTGTACTTGAATTTGAAATCTTATTTAAAATGGCTAACTGGAAATCTGCAGTTATATTTTTCATTACATTCTCTCTACATTGAAGGAATCAAAATTATTTTACCAATTTGATTTGGTGTTCGAATCAAATTATGACCTTTGATTATAAAGTATTATTTAAACATGTGAATAAAATCATAAAAATCTTCCAGTATAATATTTTATTACTTTCAAAAATGCAAGGCATTAAAATAATTTAATATTTAATTTAGATTTATATACTCAAGATTAAAAACAATTAAATATATTTGCTAGAAATAAATTTATAGCAGCTGTGATAAATTACAATTTCCCCGCATTTTGGTTTATTTAGCATATACCTACCTTGCAAACTCCGTTTGCTTACTATGTACAGGTAAAGCTTCTACAACGACAGAATATGTATCTGAAAAAGAGGTCGCTATACGAATTTAGTGTCTGCTGAAAGATCACATAATTAGGTCAGTTTGGGATTTTTACCTTGTAAGTTTTCTATAACAGCATGTCAAGGTAACAGCAGTAAA
The DNA here is from genome assembly GCA_947561585.1 of Caprella mutica. Lineage (NCBI taxonomy): Eukaryota > Metazoa > Arthropoda > Malacostraca > Amphipoda > Caprellidae > Caprella > Caprella mutica. Next base: position 5,151 of record CANNZV010003419.1, read on the forward strand.
GGTGAACAATCTCAGATTATCATTAAATAAAAATATTAAGGAAATTCTTTCAATATTAATTTAACTTATTCATATATAATTGTATAAACAAGTCTCATTGAAAAGATAATGAGCGGTTGTTTTAGAAAGTTTTCTACAATTCTTTTCTAATTTTCTGAATGTAGCTAACTCACTAGGACTAATCAATTTTAAAATGCATTTTGAAATCCAGAAGGTTGAATAAGATCGTAGTATCATTTTATATTTTTCTTAAAATGTTGACGTTTGATAAAATACATTTATCATTTTCAGGAATAATGAAAAAAATATATATAAGGAAATCAATCTGTAAAATAAAATAGGGAAAAATAACATACATGAAGATAGAGAAAAAAAAAATTTATAGTATCAAAAAAAATTTAAATTAATTTAAGTTGACTGGACAATGATCAAATAAAATCAAGAAAATCAGAAATTAAGTAGTTTGAATTTACATATTCATGATGTATGACTATTAAAACTGATAAGATTATTTCATTTGGTTATCAACATAATATTTAAATATGAAAATTCTATCACAGAGTATGAAAAATGATTGGGAGAACACAGCCCTAATTACAAAAGACAAAGATGTTTATTGACGACAAATAGAAAATAGCTAACAGGTAGTGGCATAGTGGTACACTAGTTTTATGTAACATGAAGGTCTAAAAGGATTGAGCAGCATTATGCCAACATATTTTGGCTCAGCATAAGCATTATGGAGTTATTAATTCAAAAACGATGAATTGTAAACTTCCCAAAGCATTGCCAAGAGAAGATCATGCAAGTCTTCAAAGTAGCTTGCAAGATGGTTTCAACACTTCTGGTCAAATTTTTCTGGTTTTTCCCAGTATACTTTTTCGCTTCGACTTCAACAAGTTGGTTCGCAATCATTTGTCCCTGCATCGAAGCTTTCAGTCTATAAAAAGAAATGGAAAGTGTTACTTGTGTTTTATTATGAGCATGTTTTTTGGTCGATTGATCAGTGGTCAAAGGTACATTTTAGTGATGAATGAAATAAAATTAGAATTCTTTGGTTCTAATGGGGAAATGTTAAATCTATGGTTCTATAACGTAAAGTAGGGGAAATGTTTACTCTAAACTGCGTCAAGAAAACAGTTAAGTTTGGAGGAGGTAGTGTGATGGTTTGGGAGATCATTTCTTCTTCTGGACCTGGTCCCATTGTTCTTTTGCACGGAGGAGTTATTGCAGAAATATAAAACAGCTCTTTCGTTAACATACTCTCCCCTATCAACTGGCAGCTGACCCCCAACAGCCGAGTTTCAAGCAGAATAACGTACCCTACTACTCAGATAAAAAAAGTTAGTACCCTATTAGAAGATGAAGAAATAGTTAAATGAGCTGGCTTTCACAGAACCCTGACCTCAATCGAATTGAGATTGTTTGGATAATAATTTAAGACTGAACTCAGAGAAGAAACACAAGAAATGTGAAAGATTTGTGGACATTTATGGAGGATGAATGGAAGATTTTCGAATTTTCTGGCAGAAGAATCATCAAAGTTATAAAGCAAAGAATTATCCACAATTATTAAGTTAATTACCAATATCTGCAAATATTTCAAAGTTTATGATGGCTACTTTTAACTTTTGACCAGAGCTAAATTTATTGTTTGAAGTTAAATATGGAGCTTTTGTTTGAATATTTGTCCAAATGCTTTGAAATTTCATGAGAATACGAATGAGTTCTATATGAAAATACGTGCAAAATTTCAATAATGTGTGTTCTGTACTTTTTATGAAATTAAAGATTTAGATAACTTGTTTTTGTCTACACTAATATTTTGTCCACTACTGTACTATCAGAGAAAAGAGTCACTGATGATGTACTATCATAGAAAGGAGTCACTGTGATAATGTACTATGAAAGAAAAGAGTCACTGTGATGATGTACTATCAGAGAACAGAATCACTGTGATAAAGTACTATGAGAGACAAGAGTCACTGTGATGATGTACTATCAGAGAAAAGAGTAACTTTGATGATATATATACTATTAGAGAAAAGAGTCACTGTGATGATGTACTATCAGAGAAAAGAGTCACTTTGATGATATATATACTATCAGAGAAAAGAGTCACTGTGATGATGTACTATGAGAGCAAAAAGAGTCACTGTGATGATGTACTATCAGAGAAAAGAGTCACTGTGATAATGTGCTATCAGAGAAAAGAGTCACTGTGATGATGTACTATCAGAGAAAAGAGTCACTGTGATGATGTACTATCAGAGAAAAGAGTCACTGTGATGATGTACTATCAGAGAAAAGAGTCACTGTGATGATGTACTATCAGAGAAAAGAGTCACTGTGATGATGTACTATGAGAGCAAAAAGAGTCACTGTGATGATGTACTATCAGAGAAAAGAGTCACTGTGATAATGTGCTATCAGAGAAAAGAGTCACTGTGATGATATACTATCAGAGAAAAGAGTCACTGTAATGATGTACTATCAGAGAAAAGAGTCACTGTGATGATGTACTATAAGAGAAAAGAGTCACTGTGATGATGTACTATCAGAGAAAAGATTCACTATGGTGATGTACTATCAGAGAAAAGAGTAACTGTGATGATTTACTATCAGAGAAAAGAGTCACTGTGATGATGTACTATCAGAGAAAAGAGTAACTGTGATGATGTACTATCAGAGAAAAGAGTAACTGTGATGATGTACTATCAGAGAAAAGAGTAACTGTGATGATTTACTATCAGAGAAAAGAGTCACTGTGATGATGTACTATTAGAGAAAAGAGTCACTGTGATGATAATAATTTTCAAGCTTTCTTATTTTATATTGTTTGCAATTGTTGTAAATTAGTCGTCATGTAACAACCCAAACCAATTTTAAAATAACTGTATATAGAAGCATTACCATTAAATATATTTTACTTATAAATTGGTAAACTGAGAATTACTCATTTTATACAGATAAACTTTCTTCGACTTAACAATGATATCGCTGATCTAGAAAAAACAAATCATTTCACTTATAAATAAAAGTACAGTCTTCATTATTTCAGGATACTGAACACCTATTTTGATCTTTGAGAGAAAACTGAATACCTAATATGAATATTTTTTTCGCAAATAAATTTTTTAGTAATTGGCAGCTAATCATCATAAATAAGGATGAAATGAAACATTCAATATTTGAAACATGTAAAGTTTATTATATCACAGAATGATAAAAGGAATGAAACAAATCGAACATTCTCATTACATTTTGACACAAATTTATTCAAATAAATTTCTTATTGATTAAGACTGAATGAATCCACATATTATGATTAATAAAGAGAAAATTCTATTATAAACAGATTAATAGTTGTTTATGGTGATATATAATATGAGTAGATGAGAAATTGAATTCCAAAACATTGCCACAATTATTTTCATCATTTACTGAAATCCTAAAATAGAATTGTCAAACTGGAACGTAACTAATTTATAATTAACTGTTTGATGTACTACTGACACAGAGTGTCAACGAGTATAATGCCTAACGGACAAAATGCATAACTGACAAAATGGCTAATGGACAAAATGGCTAATGGACAAAATGGCTAATGGACAAAATGGCTAATGGACAAAATGGCTAATGGACAAAATGGCTAATGGACAAAATGGCTAATGGACAAAATGGCTAATGGACAAAATGGCTAATGGACAAAATGACTAATGGACAAAATACCTAACTGACAAAATGCCTAACGGATAAAATGCCTAACGGACAAAATGCCTAACGGATAAAATGCCTAACAGACAAAATGCATAATGGACAAAATGCCTAATAGAAAAAATGCCTAACGGACAAAATGCCTAACGGATAAAATGCCTAACAGACAAAATGCATAATGGACAAAATGCCTAATAGAAAAAATATATATGAATATAGAATATGAAAATAGTAGAATAATGACATGAAATAATGTTAGAAAGAGAATATAATAATAAACTCAATTATATAAAAGGGCTGAAGAGAAAATGTTGTAGTGATATTTGAATAAAATGGTTATTGGTAAATAAAGAACTGTATGCATTATATTTTAATTAGCTTTCTCATTGAACATCAAATAATATTTTTTTTTAAACCATTAGATACAATTCATAAAGAATTATAATACAAAGGTTGAAGAATTTTTTATAACAATGGTAAGTTAATTGCATGTCAGCACTAACTTATATAAAGTTTGAAATTATACCTTACTTAATTGCTTTATAATTTCAACACTATAGATTGGAGATGATTATAGCTATTGAATAAAATAAACATTATTTAAAATGATTTGTTAAATAGAACAAACACTTTAGCAATAAATCAGAAACACAGCGAAAGAGGACAGTGTTCATTCTAAGAACGCTGAGTTACGAATGTTCATATTCAATTCCAAACTCTCACTGAGATAGTAATGCCCTTCGTTTCCGCTTGGTCTGAATTATTAGAAATAATAAATTTGTGTCCACTATTTTCATACTGGAAATAAATTTACAATGCATTTCTAGCCGTTAGGTTCTCCGTTTGGCATTTTGTTCGATAGGTATTTTGTCCGTAGGTAGCTATTTTGTTCGCTTATGATTGAAAGTTTTCAATACAAAATGAGAAAACGTATTAAAAAAAATCTAAATTTTATTATATAAATAATACACAAAGGATAACTGAATACAATATTTTTTTCAGAAAAGAATAAGAAAATTTCAATTTTTGTAGTTTCTAAATTTAATAATAATTTGAATATTGATAACTTATATTATGTATTTTAATCAATAATTATACAATGGGAACATTATTAATCCGATAGTTGTTTTATTACCTACATATTGTTTTATAACATATGTATAATATTTTATTTGAGGCCATTCACAACCGCCCGTACTTTGTTGGAGCGTTCCTTTAACAAAGGGAGAATAAACCAAATTTTGACAGCGCTCGTTACAGAGCAAACCAAGGAATACCAATCATGGTAAAGCAAGCGTTGATAGAGCGGTATCCACGAGTGCCATTGTTAGCTCGCGGGGGTTTAAGGTTGTTACAGCGGTGCACTGCTTTTGAGTGCGTAGCTGAGTGGATAAAATATACCAGAAATTCTGATAGATTTTAGATATAAATCGATAGTTGAAGTTCATCATTTGAAGGCCCGGTCACACCTGACGAAATTTGATGCGTTCCTGAAACGAGGACAAAAAATTATCACCGCCTGTTAACGTTCACCATAGATCGCCACAGTTAAGGCAACGCCGTCTACGCTCGGTCAAGGCTTACGTTCACTCTTACCACTTTTAATGTTTCGAACTGCACACAATATTACGAGTGTTAAGGAGCGTTAGTTTTCCGCACCGCAAAGTTCACCAAAACCTTACCACGTCCAGTCAAAGTGTGGCACTACTAAACGCAAGTTTGTGGACGTACGGGTCCGCAAGGCCAACGCAGAAATCATAAACGCTGGACCACCGGTGCTTTGCCAGCATTGCCAGGGCGATGATTAGGTAAACGTTGCACTAAATTTGATGGGCGGTTTAAAGCGTTTTACTCACGGACATGAGCTTGATGAACATTTCTCAGGCGTTGAAGCAGTGATTAATTACGGGGATGAACTTTGGTTGACGGTGGTATGGAGGTCGCACGGCGCCAAATTGCCAAACCAACGCTCGATACCGTCAGGCCGACTCTATAGCAACTCCGGTTTCAGCGGTGCACCGTTATGGCACCGCCCGTATTTTAAATTTTCCCCCATTTTGTTCTTATTAACGAGCACACAAACTCAGAAAAAATTAAGTACGCACTACCAAAGCTTTTACAACGTTCAATCGCCACCTGGTCAAAGTTGGCGAAGCACCGTTCAGGATTTCTGCATTGCTTAGCGGAACAAATCGTTCACGAAGTTATACGTCTACAGATACCAAATTTTGACTGGGCTTTATTAGGGCGATTGGGAACTTTGTGTATAGGAAAACTACTGTTCCTCGTCACGCGCAATGTTTTGTGCAGCCCAAAACCTTCGGAGAGTTTAGGGAACATAAGCCTTGGCAGAGCGTATACGACGTTACTTCAGCCTGGATCAACTTTTGTGAACGGTAACCAGCGGTGATGATTTTTTTTACCGCTCAAGGAACGCCCCAACAAAATTTGGGCGGTGTGACTTAGGCTTCAAAAAGAATTACCATATCAATTTTTGACAGGTCATGATAACAGAACTTGTACATGTTTCTGTTAAAATTGTGAATTCAATAAACGTAAATAAGTTGATGAGTGAGAAATGAATCATTCAAGTAAAAATAACTAAAATCAGTTTGCTTAGTTAATTATTCCCAATAATTCCAAATTTTCAAGTTTAGGTGTTTTAATCAAATCAATCTTCTTAAGAATAATAATTAATATATTTGCAGCTATAAGCAAACTATTCAATGTGACAACAGACATGGATGCATTACGAAATCCAAACTGCTGAAGAAGCGATCCTCCACAAGTTGATCCTATGAGATATCCAAGAGCAAGAAAAGATGCCCAAAGTCCCGAGACAAGTCCGTAAGTAGCCAGATCTTTGGGCAAGCCATAGTTCAAAGCTTCTTTCTGGGCACCGATGAATGAAACTATACTACTGTTACCTATTCCGATACCGTTGAACAATAATGCTACTATTGTAAGAACGAGTGAAGGTTGAAATGGTATATTGGGTGCAGGACCTAATAGAATGTACCCGAACAGAGTGCTTGTGCATCCCATTAGAGTAGCATATCTATATCCGATGTACTTATCCCCAAGTATTGCCCAAATAGGAGTGGAAACAGCAAAAGTTAGACCCGTTGCCAGGAACATTAGTCCTACATACGTTGGTGAAAGATCGAACTGTTTCAGATGATAGCTGAGGGTGACATTCAAGAAACTAAGATTGAAGTAGCCTATCAAATTGGCAAGCATGAGCAATGTAAAATCATAGTTTCGGATCAAATGTAATACATTATAATTACTTTTGTGAAGCTGAATGTCGCCACTATAAGGAAGTATGACCAAAATCATAGTTCCAGCCGCTAAAAGAAAAAGCCCAAGTGTAATAAATGGCGCTATAAAACCACCAAATTCAAAGAGAATTCCTCCTAGACTTGGAGCAATTATCAATCCAATTCCGAAAAAAGTTTCCAAAGCAGATACGATGTACAAGTTATCATGGAATTCCTCAGTAGCGATACTGAAAGAGGCCGTTAAATAACATGAATTTCCGCAAGCTTCTACAATTCTGATCAAAAATGAAAATACGATGAATGTTATTCGGTCTTGAATGTAATCTAAAAGTCCGAATGCAATAGATGAGACTGCAACTATGAAAATTCCTGCTAGCAACATGGCTTTAGCACCAATGGCTCTGATGAATTGCCCCAGAAACGGAGATAGGAGGAAAGAAGTCAGTTTGTAGACACCGAACACCATACCGACGATCGTTGAAGAGACGCCCTTAGAAGCTGCGACTGACGGGTAGAAAGGTGATTGAATGGCGTCTGCCATACCGTTGCAAATGTGTCCTACACATAAAGAAAATAGAAGAACTTTCTGTCGTTTGTCTAGAACAAGCATGATGATCACTGGATCATTGAATATTTAAAAAATATTTTCTTTGAATCATGAAGTTGGCTCTAATATTATACCTGAAAGATTGAAAAGTATCAATTGGAGAATGAATAGGAAATGCATGAAATTTTATTTTACTGTAATTAATTTATGAAGTTAAAACTTATTGGTATTAATGAACGTCACCAAGCAGGTAACTATGCTTCAAAGATCATTAAAGCCCTGAAACTGCAGTTTATAAGATTTTAAAGTGTTATAAGAATACAGGATGTGCATCATACAGACCATGATCAGGTCATCCAAGAACAGCGAGGTCGCTACAGCTGATCAAATCCACCAGAGAGAAGATCAGGAGGAACCCAAAGAGAAACATCAGTCAACTTGCCATAGAGACACATGTAGGTCAAGCTATCATGCACCAAAATGACACCAAGGATCTAGGTGAGCATTCATACAAAAAGATTTGTCGACATTTCTTCTCCGAAGCCACAAGACTGAAGCGTCTTTAAAGAGAAAAATAACTTCTCTCTGCTGAACACGCTTTGCCCTATCATCTTGAAAGATAAGGAGATTTTTACAGTTGAAGTGACTCACAACCGTCAGAATGACAGGATATTGGCCATGAATATTAAAAGCATCCGTCCCAATATTAGGATAATTGGAAAAGGACAGAAACCGGAATCGTTCATGGTGTTGACAGGTGTGACTTGCTATGGACAAAAGGCCCATCTTTTTTCATTGAAGAGGGCGTGAAAGTATTTCCAAGGGTTTATCTATATTCTATATCTTTTGCAGTCTCATGAGGCTCCCTGGATGACAAACGCATTTGGAAACACCCATGTCTTCCAGCAAGACGGGGCTCAAGTCCATACCTCCAATATCGTTCAAAACTGGGCAAAAGAGAATATCAAGAGTTCCTGGGCTAAACATATTTTGCCGCCGTCACCACCTGATCTCAACTCAATGGATCATCTTGGAGACCAAAGCCTACGTATCAACCACACAAGTGTTTCAAAACTCAAAGTTTCTCTCGTCAAGGCATGGGACCAAATGACTGCTGAAACTATGCGTTCAGCTGTGCTCAGTTTAAGAATAAGTTACGACATGTAGTGGCGGCAAAGGGCAGCCATTTCGAATAAGATCATGCATTTTCGTTCTTCGGTACCTTATCATTCATTCATAAATATATTGTTTGGTTTTTCACATTTTCTTGTATCCAAGAATTTTACGAGAACCCTTTACACAGATTGCTTATAATATTGCTGACTATAATATAAGACATAAGGCTTAGGTCGTACCGCCCGAACTTTGTTGTGGCTTTACAAGCGATGAAAAAATTTATTACCATTCGTTATTGTTAACAGAAGTTGGTCCCCGTTAAAGCAACGCCGTATACGCTTGGCTACCGCTTATGTTCCCTCACCGTTCCAAAGGTTTTGAAAATATTGCACAAAATATTGAGAGTGATGAGGAGCGGTAGTTTTCCTCTCCGCAAATTTCATTTCCTGCTCAACAGCGCCAAGTCAAAGTTTGACACCATTAGAAGCAAGTTCGTGAACGTTTTGTTCCGTTAGGCCAATATAAAAATCATGAACGTTGGTTTGCTAGCTTTGCCTGAGCGTTGATTAAACTTGCACAAGCTTTGGTAGAGCATTGTTCAAAGCTATGGCAACATCCTTGTTTTCGATTTTTTTCTGAGTTTCTGTGCTCGCCACCACGCACAAAATGGGGAAAAATTGAAAATACGGACGGTGCCATAGCGATTCACCGCTGTTGCCGGCGTTGCTGTAGGTTGGCTTATTGTTAACGAGCGTTTGTCTGGCTTTATGGAGGTGTGAGACCTCAATAAGAACGTCAAGCCAAATTTCGTCATTGCAATGAATCACTACTTCAACGTCTGAGGCCGTTTTAGAAAACTCGTGTCCGCAAGTGAAAAACTGATCCAACTGCCAATCAAGGTTTGTGCAACGTTTGATCACAACCAGTAATTAAATTAAGTAGTAATTAAATTTTTGCGTTAGCCTTGTGGACCCAAACGTCCACGAACTTGCGTCTAATGGTGCCGAACTTTGACTGGGCGTTGTTTTGGCAGTGGTGAACTTCTCGGACGAAAACTACCACTCTTCAACGCTTGTAATATTTTGTACAGTTCCAAACTTTCGGAGCGATGTGAGTAAACATAGCGGTGGTCGACCGTATACGGCGTTTTGCTTGAACGGGGCAACAACAAAAGCCCTAGCGACAAAAGCCCACACGACAAAAGCCCACACCGACAAAAGCCCACACCGACAAAAGCCCACACCGACAGAAGCCCACACCGACAAAAGCCCACACCGACGAAAACAATTTTAGTATTCCTGTAATATAAATAATCCATATATGTAAAGTTGAACGAATAATAATTTAACAGTTTTCTTCCTACGGAAACATTGTAAATTTGTATTATGCACCAAATTAGGGTGCTGCTATCCATTAGTATGGTTGTTAATGTCCTGATTCAGATTTTATTTTAATTTTTCATCAAACCGTGGAGCAGCAGTTAGCATATAACTGTAAAATAACCGAAATGTTTTTTTAGTTCCTTATTTGTATACTGTATTTAACTTGTTCCAGGAAAGCAACAACAACCTACAATTTATTTATATTTACTCGTAGTTTCTATAGTCTAGTGTTTTAAAATTGAGTTCTGCGATAGCAGCCCACTAATTGGGGCATAATACAAATTTACAATGTTTCCGTAGAAAGAAAACTGTTAAATTAATATTCGTTCACTTTAGATATACGGATTATTTATATTACAGGAATACTAAATTTGTTTCGTCGGTGTGGGCTTTTGTCGGTGTGGGCTTTTGTCTGTGCGTGGGCTTTTGTCGTATGGGCTTTTGACGCTAGGGATTTTGTCGTGTGGGCTTTTGTCGTGTGGGCTTTTGTCACCCTTTCTGCTTGAACGGGGGACCAACTTCTATGAACGGTAACAAGTTGTGGTATTTTTTCCTCGCTTCAGGAACTCTCCAGCAAAGTTCCTCCATTGTGACCGAGCCTTCAAATGATGAACTTCAACTATCGATTTCTTTCGAAAATCTGTCAGAATTTTTGATAGACTTCATCCACTCATCTCCGTAATCAAAAGCAGTATACCGCTATACCAACTTTAAACCCCCGCAGAATCAACACCCACAGGCATAGAACGCCGCTCTATCAACACTTGCGTTACCAAGATTTGTTTTTCCTTTTGTGCACGTTATTGAATGTTGTCGAAATTCGTTCCATTCTCCCTCCGACAAAGTTCGGGCGTTGTGACCTTTGCTAACATTTGACTGACGTGAACTATAATTTCAAAATGAATATATCTACGTATTGAAAATTAATAATAATAATGATTCTTATTTTTCATAAAATTATTATTTTTTACTGTATAATGATCATGATAACTTTATTGATATCTAAAAAATATATAGATTCATCAAGTTTACAAAATAAAAATAATCAAACTAATTGATCAATCTCCATATTAAAAAAATCAAGCCTTGTTACCCCATACTTGGTGTATAGGGCTATAAACTATAGGGGCTTTAATGTCTATAATCTAAAGAAATAAATATAAAATAAAGTCTCAAAAGTAGGTATCATTTTAAAGTAAATTAATCCATAGAATCCTCATGTGAATTAATTAGGGTAATACAGCGAGTAATATTTTTTAATATGAGGACATTGGAATATTTATGTATTTATAACCTAAAGACCTTAGTTAATTCACATGAAATTACACTATTATATTATCGTTCATCAAGTGCGATGTGTGAAGCAGAATTCATATTTTGAAACAATAACGAACTGAATTTAGAAAATGCAGTAAGAGAACAATGTCCCAAGGACCAGTTATTTGAAACACAATATATATAAATGCATCAGCCTTTTTAACACATAGGTTATTTATTAGAATTTAAAGAATTAAGTATAAATAGTCTGTAATATATGATCAAGTCACTGTTCGATACACTGCAGTACACTAGATGATAATTTTGAAAGAACTACCTGCAGTATCGCATAAATTTAAAATCATGCAGGTGCTCTAACACTTGCACTAATTTGCAACGAGCAAGCAAAAGTGTTTACTTTGATGTTAAATTTTAATATCGATTGCTAAAGTAAGCAGGAATGATATATTATAACACATTACATATAAGTTGTAAACTTTGGTACATTTAATTATTTCATTGTGATTTTTGTTTATAAGAATATACAGGTATGTGATTTTTTTATAAATTATATTGTACTATAAGCTTAAAGAAAAATGTCCATTTCTAAAGTGTACCAGCAAATACAATTTTTGAGTTTAGATTGTAGATGAGAAAAAATAAGAGAAAATAAATAATGAAATGACAAGGCTTACCTTAAGAATCCTGGCAAATTGAGCTGTCAGATATGATCTCCCTGTCAGTTACACTCGTGTGTAACGTACTCCACCAGATTGCATTTCATATAGAAAAAACAATGAGCAATGTTGTATATTATTATGTATGACCGTAGTAAAATTCAGCTTTGATATTAATTAATATTCCAACCTATCTAATTATTTTTTTCGTCGTTTCTCTTTTGGTACACTTCATAAATTTAGTAAGATTCCCAGAAGGAGACCCATTAGTCAAACCTATCTAATGACACGCTTATTGTTATTTATAGTTTCTGTCACAGATAGCAGACTTGTAATTACAGAAAATTGAATTTTTTGAAGTTGATTATTGAGCTAAAAAAATACGTATTTTCTAATGTTTTTTAATCGAGCAAAACAAAATCATATATTTATTTTTATTGTGTTTTTCAAAGATACGCATTACTTATCCATTCCAAACTAATTTACATTTGAGAATATTTATTTTTTTATTTTGTTTATGGAATCATTTTAAGCATAATAATTTTGTAGATAAATGAATTTCATCCCTAGAGCTATCTACGGTTATCTATGTTTACTGTACCACAAATCTATTTTTGACTCAATTATGAAGAACAGAATTAACATTTTTATTGAGTCTCTACAAAAATGAGCAAGAAAAGGGTAACATACGAATTATCAGTCGGTACTACATCTTCGGTCATATAATAAAAACAATATAAAAATTATTATTATTAGAAAGCACTGTGTACGAATAATATTTTTTTAATTGTTTTTTCTTATATGACCAAGGATGTAGGACCGACCGAAAATTCGTAAATTACCCTATAGCCATATTTGGGAATGTTCAGGTATATGAACTAGTAATCTTATATACAGAAATAACAGGGATGGAAATTTATACTTTAGAATAATTTCATTTTTTCATTGAGTAAACCAGCCTATCAATTAACTTTTTGTAAAATTATTCATCTCTAATTTCGTCAAATAACTCATTTACAACTAGATTATGTGCACTCGGTAGAGCGCATACCTTCGCCTCCGCCTTGACCCGTTCTATCCCAAAATTCAAGAAACTGCTAACTGGATAATAACCAATCGTCCCACCAAGTTTCATGCAATATGGTTCAATAATTTTTGAGTAATTGAGTTATAAATGACCTTGACCTTGACCTTCGACCAGATTGCTTCCAAAATTCTACCAGATGGTTCATGAACATTGTCCAATCGTCCAATCAAATTTCAGACAATTTAGTTGAATAATTTTTGCGTTATTGAGTTACAAATGGCTTTGACCTAGACCTTTGAGATTTGACCCGATCGTTCTAAATATCTAGCAAAAGAGTTCCTGTATATTGACTAATCGTCCCGCCAAGTTTCATGCTATATGGTGCAATACATTTATAGTTATAAATGCCCATGATCATTGACGGGGTCGCTCACAAAATTCTACCAGCAGGTCACTGGACATGGACCAATCGTTTCACTAAATTTCAGGCAATTTGGTTTAACACTTTTTTAGTTAAGCGAATAACAAGATGATAAATAAATAAATAAGTGCCGATGAAAATATGACCTTCCCGCATTCTGCAAAGGTAATCATCAATATTAATTGTAATAATCTATCTGTTCATGAATTTGACTATAATAAAATGCACGGCAAACAGCCTGTTGCATGGGTACGAAATTGTTTTGAGTTGAATAATATTTAATCGTTTCAATAACTGAATTATATTTCGTTTTATTCAGTTTAGTATATTCGAGCAGAAGCGAAGCTAATGGATTAATGTTTTTAACAGCATGCGTATAATAATAGATGTAGAGAAGAGTTTTCTTCTCTTAATCTTATCTCTTCTATTGATACATTCAATAGAATTTCTTATCTCAGTGCCCTTCCTATGTCCTGTTTCCAGATTACGTGTCACAATCTTAATTAGTACTATCAGAAGAACGTCAGTCCGTCACACACACTGATATCACTGGAAGCTGTATCAAAGATACGAGAACACACTGTACTGCAGTAATAAGGGCCCCCGCACACGAGCGTTCCATCGTCGCAACGTCAAATGAACGCAGCCGCATGGCCAGGGCACACGAGCGTGTGTCACAATGGAAAATTAACCCAGATGCATAGAGAGTGACATGTAGCATGTACCAGTCAAACTATACCTAACTAGTTACACTGTAGGCTATCTAACCAGTCACACTATACCTATTTAGTCACTGTTGGCTATCTAACTAGTCACACTATACCTAAACAGATCAAAATTGTAAAGTAATTGTTATTGGGACGTATATCGGTTACTAATACGTATCGGTAAATATTCATTTAAAAAGTTTAAATTAACTTCATAAGGGCTTGATCGATAAAGAAATACCTGAATTAACTCTGTTTTCTCGTTTTATTATTTCTTTGTAATAGCTCACAGACTGTTAAAATGTAGGGACAAAAATTTATTTCTTATATGTTCAATAAAAATGTCTATCTCTACTATTTAATAACAATTACCATTGAAAGATGCGGCAACAAACCGTCCATGTGCGCACCCTCCCGTAGATTTAATAGAAATGACCGGTAATGCGGCAGTCACCAGCCGTCAAGAGAACGCATTACCCTGCGTTACGAATTGTCCGTCTCTCTGCCGGACGGCACAAAACGTTCGTGTGCCCACTTACCCGAGAGTTAATGCTTTTTTAGGGTCATCCGCCAATCGCCGGACGGCGAAGAACGCTCGTGTGCGGGTGCCCTAAGGATAGAACAATTTGTACTTTCCTATAATCATAAATTAAAAAAATTATTCATGGAAGAGAGAGCATTTACTTCAGTTTTATTAAACTCCACGACTCTCTTGTAACTTCTAACTTACTTCTAAATTATCGCCTGTAGTGAGTTGGTATCACATGATTGCAGAAGTACACACTCTAGTTCTGGTGTTAAACTTTGGTAATAATGTCTCTCCGGACTATAACACACTAGCTAAAACTTTTCACAGTCGTGTGAATACTCTCGCCTATGAAGGACTGAATTTGTTTGGTTTATTGTGAATAACTGAAGATTTCGCTATTGTCTAACATAACTCAGTATCTGAAACTATCTGATGATACTGAAAGGAGAAAGGTTTATATTTCACACAAAATTGTTCATCAGTACAATTTATCTAGATTCTATAGAAAAATATGATAGAAATCAAACTGATCGCCCTTTTTCTATCAGAGAAAATAGTAAGTGTGATGATATACTATCAGAGGAAAGAGTATGTGTGATGATGTACTATCAGAGGAGAGAGTCACTATGATGATGTACTTTCAGAGAAAAGAGTCACTGTGATGATGTACTATCAGAGGAAAGAGTCACTATGATGATGTACTATCAGAGAAAAGAGTCACTGTGATGATGTACTATCAGAGGAAAGAGTCACTGTGATGATGTACTATCAGAGAAAAGAATCACTGTGATGATGTACTATCAGAGAAAAGAGTAAGTGTGATGATGTACTATCAGAGGAAAGAGTCTCTGTTATGATGTACTATTATAGGAAAGAGTCACTGTGATGATGTACTATCAGAGAAAAAAGTCACTGTGATGATGTACTATCAGAGAAAAGAGTAAGTCTGATGATGTACTATCAGAGAAAAGAATCAGTGTGATGATGTACTATCAAAGAAAAGAGTCACTGTGATGATTTCCTATCAGAGAAAAGAATCAGTGTGATGATGTACTATCAGAGAAAAGAGTCACTGTGATGATGTACTATCTGAGAAAAGAGTCATTGTGATGATAATAATTTTCTAATTTTCTTATTTTATATTGTTTGCAATTGTTATAAATTAGTCGTCATGTAGGTACCCAAACCAATCTGAATATAACTGTATATAGAAGCATTACTATTATATATATTTTACTTGGAAATTGGTAATCTGTGAATCAATCATTTATACAGATACACTTTTTTCGACTCATCAATGATATCGATTATTTTGGAAAAAAACAAATCATTTCATTTATGAAAAATAACAGTATATTCTTCATTATTTCAAGATACTGAACAATTATTTTGATCTTTGAGAGAAAACTGAATACCTAATATGAATATTTTTTTCGCAAATAAATTTTTTAGTAATTGGCAGCTAATCATCAAAAATAGAGATGAAATGAAACATTCAATATTTGAAACATGTAAAGTTTATTATATCACAGAATGATAAAAGGAATGAAACAAATCGAATATTCTTATTACATTTTGACACAAATTTATTCAAATAAATTTCTTATTGATTAAGACTGAATTGCATCCACATATTATGATTATTAAAGAGAAAGTACAATTGAAGGGCCACAAGCCAAAGTCTCTTAACTGCAAAAATCGGGTTGCTCAAGGTAAAGTCTCTTAAGCGCTTAGCACCAGTGAAAACGGTTACAATCTTGATGTGCTAAGCGCTTAACACTCACGTAAAACGGTTGAAGTTAGCGGCAAACAAGAGTCTCTTAACCGCATCTCATTGCATAGAAAACGAAGCGCAGGCATAGAAAACGAAGTATATATATAGCTAATTATTGCAATGTTATTTATGGGAGTGTATATATACAATAATTATGGATAATGAATTGTAATAACTATTCAAATAATAAAAAAGTATAGGTTTAGTCCGGAAAGAATGATTCATTCGATGAAAAGTACGTAAATTGAATCAGGAATATCAATAAACCATTAGGTATAAAAAATGATATTTTTATTAATTTTAAAACTACCTATGTATTTATTGATAAACTCATTCAGTTCCTTGAAATATATTTGGAGTAGATACAGCTTATGCTGTGAATCTGAATATAGTATAAAACACTTAGCCGAACTATTTCTCAAACAATTAAATTTTGAAGATACTGGAATCTACAAACAGTTTTTATAAAGGGTTTGAAACTGTATACCAATCATTACGCTTAGCTTTTGTTTCTCAACCCTTTATTACCGCCTAATTCGGCACGAATTTGAAGACCATTCTATTGTGCTTTAGATCTGTTACTGTTACACTGTAGAGATTTGAAATTAGAAATACCTATACCTAGTTTAAATTGTAAATCTAGGTCCAAAAACTCATTATTAACATTGAGAATCCGCTCGAAATATGTTTGTATAACAAAACCTCTTCATCAGGTAAGTCGTCACTCGTCTCTTGATATTTTGAGTTTGAAAATGTACCTGGGCTAAGCCAATCTACCTAATTAGGTAACAAGATTGGTAGTTTAATTTGTTTTATATCCTGGACCTGAAGTACCACTTAGCTATGGCTTATAAGCTAAAATTACAAAATAGTAGGAAGGTATATAGGTAGCTATTACCTAGGTATGTCATGTTTCAGAGGCTTGAAAATTGTAGGTACCTAAGCCAATTTTAGAGCCAAAAAATTTCACAAAAATTCCGAGCTAAGCCAATTTAACTTATTTTGTAGATTTCAAGCCAAAATTAACATAGGAACATGAGAAATAATTTAAAATTGTATGCCAATTAGGTACCTAGGTATACCTACTTCTCTGAGTAGGTATTGACCTTTTGAAATCTAAGACAATTATATAGTTGGTTTAACTGACATACCTACCTACTCTAAAACATGGCTGGTATGTACTATGACTATGTAGGTTACCTGCCTCTCTGAGCTCTCTAGACAGACTAGACTCTAGTTAAGTTGAGAGATACTAGTTCAGTAGGACCCAGTTACCAGTCTGTTACCATGTTTCAGAGGCTGGAAAATTGTAAGCCAATTTTTGAGCCAAAATTTAATAAAAAATATGAACCAAGCCAATTTGGCTCATTTTTTGAAGATTTCAAGCCAAAATTAACATGGAAAAAAGGAATTAATTCAAAATTTAAAGCCAATTAGACATATCTGAGATTTGACCATTTCAAATATAAGCTAATTAATTGGCTTTAACTGACATGCTCTTATACAATATACATGGAGTCTGTATTTCATGGTAAATTCCTCTGACATGTCGGTGGAAGTTTTCTAGCAAAGTTGGTGGATTTTTAGCTATTTATTCCTATATTATCATTAATTTTCGGTGGAAAAATGTGTAAAATCACTAAAATGTTGGTGGATCAGCCAAATTACTGGAAATTTATGGTGGATTTTTTCAGCTTTTTCAAAAAGTCAGTAGAATTTTGTGGACCAAATACAGACTAGCCGGGCCAGTTAATAAACTTTTATATAAACCCCAGCCCCAGGTACTAACTACCTTGTGGCTCACTGACTACTGACTAGTACCTATTAAAACTTATGTCTATCCATGATAATATTTCAAAAGATAAAAATCAGATACCTATTCCTAATTGGCTTAAAATTATGAATTAATTCCTATGTTCCAACTTCCAATGTTAATTTTTGGCTTGAAATCTTCAAAAAAAGAAAAATGAGCCAAATTGGCTTACAATTTACCAGCCTCTGAAATATGGATGATTTGGATGTCCATTCTTGCTATTTTATTTGTGGGTTAATGACAATTATTTTGAGCAAATGAAGAACTTCGGGCCTTCATTGCAAATGTAGATATCAATCTGTATTAGGTGCACAAAATTCCACTGACTTTTTCTAAAACTTGAAAAAATACACCAACAATTTCCAATAATTAGGCTGACTTTCTACTAAAAAGTGAAGATTAATGGTTACATAGTTAGGAATACAGAGCAGCAAGAGCTAGAAATCCACCAACTTAGCTAGAATTTTATTTTCAAAGAGGGCAAAATTCCACCGACATGGCGTAATTTACCATAAGATGCAGTCTGGTTCAGGCAGTAGAGACATTTCTCCTAGTTATTCTTGCCTCTGGGTAGTCCTACAATTAGTACGATCATACAATGTTTTTTAGGATAGAATTTATGACAATTAGAGCCTAGCTCAGGCTAGCTTAAGACCATAGTAAAATAGTATATCTCTTTGTTTAATAAACTCTCCATTTGTCTCTCCATTTCTCTTCAAAATCACCAAATTTCTCTCCAAAATGACCAAATTATCATTAAATCTCCCCAAAATAACATTTTAAATGTAGTGTAGCATAAGAGAAAATTAGATATTTCTCTCCATTAGCAATTGAAGGGCTCAAAATATCTAAGTCTGGCACAAACTCGCCATTAAAATGGCGAGTTTGCCTCAGTTTGGACATGCTTTATTACCTGGAGGCTGGAGTCTTAAATCTTGAAGGGACAAGTAGGTAGAGAGTTTATGAGAATTACTATTTTACCTGGAGCTGCAGTTAGTGGAGTAGGTAGGACCTAGTATGAGTGTATGAGTAACCAGTCTGTAAAGTGTGGTAAATCTGTCTCAAAGATTTTCAAATCTGTCTCCAAAATGACCAGACTTTTGCAAAATGTCTCCAATAAAATCACAAATACATGTAAACATTGGAATTGATTAGGAAAATTAATTATTTTCCCTCAAAATTTGTCTCCAAAGGTCTTCGGGGATATGAATGCGCTTTGCAGACTGGATGACTCAGGATGAGTAGTATCCAATTATCTGTTTCTTGTTTCATTATTAAATATTCATAGTGTAGCTATATTATATAGGTAGGTTTCTAGGCACTATCTGTAATTTTGTAAAAACAACTTGGTATTATAAATTTAATTTATGTACCTAATACAGCTAATATCAATATCTAAGCAGAGTTAAGGCTGTTATTTATAACTCAAAAATTTCAGATATCCTAGCCCATTCTGCATAATGTAGCTTCTTTCAGTGACTTCAGGGTCTCCTGACTTTCAGATATTTTAATTTGATGTGAAGTTGAGCTCATGCTATTAAGCTCAGCTTATCAGCAGATTCCCAGTCAGTTAGCAGAAAATGGGACATTTTTAAGATTTTCTGAAATTCTGTGTGAACAATCTCTAATTTTCTACTATATTTACATGTAGTTTACTGAGAACTGAAGCCTAAATAGAGGATTTATTTTTGAACACTTTATAGTTCTCTAATGGCCTGTCTTGGCAGATTCCCAGACTGTACGAACTGGTAAACTGTTCTCCAAGAAATCTTCACCTCTTATTTTGCTATTTGTTCTCGACTTGATAATGTAAAATAGTAAAAATACATGTAGCTAAATATAATTAGTATAGGGGGATATGATTATTAATTCATATTAAGGATTGTTGTCACAGGAAATGTTGAGAATGTCCTATATTTTGCAGACTGAGATGTGGGCAGAATCTATCAACTTGTTACCATAATATCTTGGTCTTTTCTCCAGCCTTTGAAGAATAGTTAAGACTGATGGGCATTAGCTAAAATTGATTACTTACTACATAGACCAAGAGTATGATAGCATGGGAATTTTTTAACATTTTCTGTACTTACAATGTTTAATTTTCTTATATTTACATGTATTTTACAATTTACTGAGAACAGAAAGCAAACTAGAGGATTTCTTGAACACTTTACCAGTTCTTGCAGTGTAGCCAAAGGATACTAGTTATTATTTACTTTTAAGTTTTAACCTAGCTACTTACCTAGTCACTTTTTTGTTTCTTTCACAGTTAAATATAGTTTTTCCCCTTTGAAAATAATATTCCAGCAACGTCGGTGGATTTCAAGCTATTAATTCTTATGCTTACTATTAATGCTTATGTTTATCATTAATTAATGTTTACTATTAATTAAATTGGAAATAAGCTATTGGATTTTTTTTAGCTTTTTGAAAATGCAAGTGGGTTCTTGTGCACCAATTACATACTGGGTTATGTCCAAAAGTTTGTTGTTATATTGATAATTCAACATTTAATTTCAAATATTTATTTGTGCTAAAATTTGAACTAATTCTTCTAAGCAAATATTGCTATAAATAATAGTCTGAAAACCACTATCAAAAATTATTTAGGCCAACAAATTAATTTTACAAACTAAATACTCTTTATTATGAAGTTTCCATTAATTTAATTTTATTAAAAATTTTAATTAAGCTTAGAGTAGCTACACCCTAAAATAAAAATACTTAAGTACAAAAAATAAAACCAACATAATTGGGAGAATTAACACTCCAAACTATTGATTATTTACTTTTTGAAGTATGTCTGAATCTGTTATTTGTATGTATTAGGTAAATTATTATTTTAATTGTAAAATCTAGATTACAGTGATTAGTTTAATAATGATATTCTTTGTTAAGTAGAACATACCTAAGTAGTATGTTGTTGAAGTATTGGCTACTAAAAAAATAATCTATGGTGCTGTTTGTCAGTGTCTTGCAAAAAGTTAAAATACAATAAAATATGGCTGGTAATAGCTACCAGCC
Organism: Caprella mutica; assembly: GCA_947561585.1. Classification (NCBI taxonomy): domain Eukaryota; kingdom Metazoa; phylum Arthropoda; class Malacostraca; order Amphipoda; family Caprellidae; genus Caprella; species Caprella mutica. Next base: position 26,423 of record CANNZV010003419.1, read on the forward strand.
AATAGTGCTCACACCACTGCATAACAGCTTACTTAGGCAAATAGGCAGTATTTGCTCCACAGATGGAAATATTTAAAATGGGAATGGAGTGTTGAGGCCCACTTTTGAAAATTAGGACTTTACTGATTAATTGATTACCTAACTCCGAAGTTTTGCAGATTTCAAATATTAAGATTGAATTGATGCAAATTTTATAAAACTAAGTATTTATCCTCCAAAGTTCATTTGTTGGTCAGCAGAATTTTTCAAAGTGGGGTCATGGCTTGTAACTTGTAGCCAAAATCTTGATGAGAGTGAGTAAAATTTGAAAATGGGTTTCATTTCTTTCGTGCCACCCAGTATATTACAGATTTTTTAAAATAATTTTTTATTTTGGTGTATCAAATATTGATGAGATATTACATAGCATACTTTATAAGTTTGGGTGAGATAAGAATGATGAGTTTAGGTATCTTAACATGTTTACAGTAAAACCTATATTGTTAGTTAAATAGCCAATTTAATTTGGATAGAACTGGTGTACCAAACTTCGATCCATATTACTAATTGAAGTATAATTATGAGCAAAATGCTTAATAAGTCCAGTATTTTCATTTTCAAAAATATATATATTTGAAATTGCTAAAGAATTTCTCTCCATTCTAACATTGAAATGAATTTGAAAATCCTCAGCTAAAGAGTTAATTTGTACATTCATGTACATAATAACAGTCTTACCTATTGAGAGCATCAAAGCAAGTAAAGTAGCTACTTTTAATTCCAATTTAATCATTTTTCACTAAATCCTATCATCGTCTAGGGTATTCTACTATTCCATCTCACTTTCCTGCAAACTTTGATCTAACATAAGAACCAATTCAGGAAGAAGCTCCATACTTATACCATCCTAAGATATCATTTCGATAATGATGTGTACCTATTTTCAATCTTGTATCTCTGATGGTTAATCATTTAACAGCATACATTTACTAAGAATTAGGGTAATTGCATCACACTTGTGGGGTAAATAATCGCAGTGATATTATTCCGACGCTAAATTTAATAAGTTATTGTCTATAAATGTGTGATTGGTTTATCTGTCTAAAGATAGTGATTTCATTCAAACTTGCAAATATTTTGCATTGGCTACTGTTATCAAAAAAAGTTGTTCTTAAATTTCAACTATGAATTAAAATATTTGGAAAATGAAATAGAAAATATGACTACTAAACAATTATTTAGCTTATATTCATAAACTTGAAACTCCTTTTTTGTTTTTTGGTTATGGCGGCAATGGGCCATAATGATACGATTTTTAGTGTAGCTACTTATTGGTAGTCAAGTTATTGGTATAAAAATATTCTGAAAAGCTACTCATTTTTGGCTTAAGAATAGGACAGTTGATAATAAAGGTCAACTTAGAGAACAAAAACTGTGAAACCATCTAAAGAATGAATCTTATGATCTTAAGCAACCTGTTGAAAATATTTTAAATTTTATGCTTCGATAATTAAATGTAGCTATAATTTATCAATATGCTGTGTGATGTGTGTCATGAACAGTTAAATTTTCTTATCAGTAATATGATTAACAAAATTTCTAAACAATTGTTCCTTTCAGATATATCTATCAAGACTTGGGAAAGGACATCTCCTGATACTTCACCCTTGGATAACTTGTAGTGTCATCTTGATTTGCTATGTGAGTAGACTTTTCACTGTATTTATATGTTGAAGGTAGCTATAGATAATTAAAGTACCATAACTACATAATAATGTGTCTGAAGTTGGCTAATTGATATTAACAATGATTTTTCTCCTAAAAATGTTCAAAAATTGAATATTTTGAATCATTTTTCTTTTAATCTCTTTGAATGAGAATTTTGTGTTTAATATTTATCAAATGATCAAATAAATTATGAACATTTTTTGTAAATTGAGTCTAATCTAATTATCTAATCAATGTCATAAAATGTTATTCTATTGCCAAAGTAGTTCTATTTTGTCATTACAATAAATCTAAATATAGCAAAGAAAGTTCTTAATTATCTTGATAAAAGTGAAGATGGAAAACAATATCTAGCTACTGGGAAATGTGTAGTGAGTTAAAAATCGGTAGCTAATTTGATGCGAAAAATAATATTCAGTATAAAGTACCATCCTCTTTTCATCCAAATAATCTTAAATATAATATTTTCATTTGAACAACTGATCTGTTTTTTTTTTAATTTTTATTATGCACAACAGCTTGCTGTTCTAAAGTAAACAGTTTAGTGATGGGAAAGAATTAATAAATATAGAAGTAGGCTATTATGAACTCGAGCATTTAGCTTATACTTAGTTGAATATAGCTAGTTAAAAATGTATTTGCATTTACTGTAAATAAAAAAATATTTACATTCAAGCACAGGAAGGTGACTACAAAACCAAGAACTTTTTTTGTAGCTTTTTACTCAATACTCACCCTATCTATCTTAAAATGATTTATTATATTTTTATATAACAGAGCAGAATAAATCTATTTTAAAGATTGTATAAGAATTATATCACAAACTTAATCACAGAGCTCCCTGGCAAATTTTTCAAAAGATAAAAATTATATAAGGTCACCACAGTTAAGTAACTGTTATCCGAATAAATTTTTCCGAACTGAATTTGCTACTTTCTAATGCATCTAACTTTTTAATTTTATGACCTTTTAAGGAATGTATTTTATTTTACAGGTGTGCAACTATCCCATGATTGCTCTTCTATGTCTTCAAACATCAGTACTGCCACTGCATACATACATGTGTAGTTTGAGTAGATGTTCCTAATTGTAAGTCATCATCATGTTGATCTCTTATAGATGTAATTTAAAGTTAATTGTTTAATGAGTTATATATATGATTAACTAATTCTAAAGCGATTGGTCCAAGATCATGCTTTGGTAACAAATGAACTTAATAAATATAAATAGCTGTAGCTATTCTCTAATATTGAATGTAAAATTAGAAGTATTCAAAATTTTAAAAATACTTCTCAAATTTAAATAAATATGCTATATGCATTAGCTATATCAAAAATACAATAAATATCTATCTAATTTATTGCATTCAAAATAGCTATATAATTGATCCAAAAAATGTAACTAGCTGCTATTTATAACTAGCTATCGGAATTTTACAACAAATATAGAATCTTATTAGCATGTTTTTTATTTTTTTATATCATTATTGAATTATTAATATTGCATCCATACTCATTTTTAGGTACCTCTTCAATTGACCCAGGAGCTCCGTCCTGAAGCTGTCGATGGTTAATGGAAGAAAAAGGGAGATGCCTCGCTTGGGTTCCAAACTGTTTTGGATTTCTATGTTTATCATTTTTTAACGCTACTTGCAGTTTTAGAGAATAGCGCTAGGGTTATGATCTTCAATTACGATGTTAAAATTTTTAGGTAGACTTCGTTTAGTATCACACTTTCGTTTCCTTTTCCATCCATATGTACAACCACCGGTACTTGTGTCCCTTTCAGTCACATTTCTTGGTGTGAAACTTTAATACTTGTATGAAACAAGCTTTTCTGCATCCAAGTGCATTGTCACTAGACTGGTGATAGGTAACATTGTTAATGGAGCCACTTTATTTTCTGAATGTTTCTCAGAGTCGAAGCAGACGTTAAATCCTCCTTTTAAAAATAATAAAGCTGATCATTAAATAATAAATTTCTAGCTCTGTCAATCTGTCTTTTTCTCTTTAAAAATTAACTATGATCATTTGATTATATTGAGCTGCCAGAGGTTCTATTCTGAAACTGTCTGAGGTGAATGGAAGAGAAGTGGGGTGCCTTCCATTTGGACCCAAACTGTTGTAATGTGGTTTATAGATTGTTTTTCATATTTTACCGCTGCTTGCAGTTTTAGAGGATAGCGCCAGGGTTATGTATGCTCTTAATAATTTAAGAGCATAATCTTAGATTTTGTGTTAGGTAGTCTCGTAGGCTCCATTTACTATCACCTCTTCATTTTCCTCTTAGATTTTGTGTTAGGTAGGCTCGTAGGCTTCATTTACTATCACCTCTTCATTTTCCTCTTCCATTCGTAAGTGCAGTTACCGGTGCTTGTGTCTTTCATCACATTCCTTAGTTGTAAGTGACGGAGGAGCTTTTCTGCATCCATAAGCTTTGTAATAACAGTTGTTTGTATCACTGCTCATGGAACCACTTTCCTTCTTCACTTATGTTTCCAGTCCTTTGCATTTAATTTTCTTTTGACTTTAGTGATATGGCATTTTGTTACGAAACAGACGTTAAATCCCCTACTAATGTAAATTTATTACATTGATTGGTGTCTCTTCAGCACTATACTAGTCTAGTTGCTAACAGTTAACTTATGGTATTACTTTTAATTTACATTTTTTATTATTTAGAGTAGCTACATACGGTATTGATAATTAGAAGTACAGCATTAATTATTTAGATCCTCTTACCTTCGTGTATTTGGTTCGTAATTGTAAGTATATATTCTATTTATTTTTTCTTTCATTTGGAATGTTCTCATGCAAAACTCCTTCATTATTTGTATTATTTTCCTTCATGAAATTTAAAATATATTTATTATAGTTGTGAAATCTTCATCTGTATTGTCGATACTAATAAAAGTAATATCTGTATGAATACCGCCAGATTTATTTCTTCTATCATTACATAATATTATAGAACTAAGGTCTACGATCATTATTCTGCAAACCGCATACAATTAGACTCAGTATAATTATATTATTTGGTTTTAATGTTTTTGATACTCTGTGAGCAACAATTGAGCGAATCACTAACCTGACGCTTAGAAAAAAGATTGTACACTCTTTGTTTTGATTTTAAATTTATTAACAAACAATAAGTTTTCGGTTTTTGTTTAATTATGATATAACTCGTTTCCTAAAGTATATAAACGTTCCTATAATAAGTTTATCCAATTGCATACCTTTACACGAATAATAAATGGTTATGGTATACCTAGTTGACAATCAAAACAAATGGTTTTCATTCTTTTTCTTCAGACCTAAAATTAGTAAGTCTGAAGTAAAATAGGTATTGTAGAGTTTTTATTATAAAAATAACAAAAATATGCTATCAAATTCCATGCGATTTGCAGCAAGATGATGAGAAGCATCAGCTTCATTGATTAAAGCAATAAAAAGATTTGCTTAGAGTGAAAGTGTCCGAAGGATGTTTAATTCCCAAATCACTGTTTTTTGTTATTTACCAATCTGTAGTTTACCCACACCAATCCTATAATATATACATTACAATTAATAAAGTTAATTTTTGGAAATGTGAAATTTATCCATTGTTAAATAATCAATACAAATACAGTTATTTTGCTGTACAGTACAGATAATTTGTGAGTGTTATTGTTTTGAAGATATTTGCAATTACTAAAGCAAATGACTAGATTGGAACTGACTATTATAGATTAAAAAATCTATTTATGTTCACTACCATCATTCTACTAAACATTTAATTCAACTAACCTCTCCTGATATTGTGTGATTAAAAGTATAAATGCGATGTTAACAATTATTTAAATATATTACTTTATTAAAAACAAGATAATTAAAGACTTGCATATTGAGCAACAGAGAATGAAAATGTAATTTAAAGTTTAGTCAAATAAAGATGTTAAGAAGTGCATATAAATTAATTAGCAGCTTAAAGATACAGCTTTCGTGAAATCGAAATTAAAATGAACTGCTATAATTTACTACATCATGTCAACTTAAATTACGTGATTTATATTATTCTTCATCACCTAAGTTATTTGAAGTAAATATTGCAGGCCTCTCAAAATTATTGTTTTTATAGTACAATATATCTACCGCTATTATATTATAAAAATTGGAAACATATTAAATTCCATAAAAATAGAAGAGTCTAATAATGAACCTAATAAGAACAAAGTTAATACTTGAGTCTACCCTCGCTCCGTTTTCTGTGCAATGAGATGCGGTTAAGAGACTCTTGTTTACCGCTAACTCCAACCGTTTTACGTGAGTGTTAAGCGCTTAGCACATCAAGATTGTTACCGTTTTCACTGGTGCTAAGCGCTTAAGAGACTTTACCTTGAGCAACCCGATTTTTGCGGTTAAGAGACTTTGGCTTGTGGCCCTTCAATTATAAACAGATCAATGTTTAATGACTACATTTTACACTGCACTATGGTGACATATTATATAAGTAGAAGAGAAATTGAATTCCAAAACATTACCACAATTATTTTCATCATTTACTGAAATCCTAAAATAAAATTGTAAAACTGGAACGTAACTAATTTATAATTAACTGTTTGATGTACTACTGACACAGAGTGTCAACGAACATAATGCCTAACGGACAAAATGCCTAACGGACAAACTGGCTAATGGACAAAATGACTAATGGAGAAAATGCCTAACGGACAAAATGCCCAACGGAGAAAATGCCTAACAAACAAAATGCATAATGGACAAAATGCCTAATAGACAAAATATATATGAATATAGAACATGAAAATAGTAGAATAATGACATTAAATAATGTTAGAAAGAGAATATAATAATAAACTCAAAAATCATATAAAAGGGCCGAAGAGAAAATATTGTAGTGATATTTGAATAAAATGGTTATTGGTAAATAAAGAACTGTATGCATTATATTGTAAATAGCCTTCTCATTGAACATCAAATAATATTTTTTTAAACCATTATATACAATTCATAAAGAATTATAATACAAAGGTTGAAGAATTTTTTATAACCATGGTAAGTTAATTTCATGTCAGCACTAACTTATACATATAAACTTTGAAATTATACCTTACTTAATTGCTTTATAATTTCAACCCCAACTGAAGCATCACTATAGATTAGAGACGATTATAGCTATTGAATAAAATAAACATTATTTAAAATGATTTGTTAAATAGAACAAACACTTTAGCAATAAATCAGAAACACAGCGACAGAGGACAGTGTTTATTCTAAGAATGCTGAGTTACGAATGTTCATATTCAATTCCAAACTCTCACTGAGATAATAATGCCCTTCGTTTTCGCTTGGTCTGAATTATCAGAAATGATAAAATTTTGTCCACTATTTTCATACTGGAAATGAATTTACAATGCATTTCTAGCCGTTAGGTTCTCCGTTTGGCATTTTGTTCGATAGGTATTTTGTCCGTAGGTAGCTATTTTGTTCGCTTATGATTGAAAGTTTTCAATACAAAATGAGAAAACGTATTGAAAATATTTTTTTTCTAAATTTTATTATAAAATAATAAAATTTCAATTTTTATAGTTTCTAAATTTAATAATAATTGAATATTGATAGCTTATATTATGTATTTTAATCAATAATTATACAATGGGAACATTATTAATCCGATAGTTATTTTATTACCTACATATTGTTTTATAACATATGTATAATATTTTATTTGAGGCCATTCACAACCGCCCGTACTTTGTTGGAGCGTTCCTTTAACACAGGGAGAATAAACCAAATTTTGACAGCGCTCGTTACCGATCAAACCAAGGAATACCAATCATGCATGGTAACGCGAGCGTTGATAGAGCAGTATTCCACGAGTGCCATTGTTAGCTCGTGGGGGTTTAAGGTTGGTTCAGCGGTACACTGCTTTTGAGTGCGTAGCTGAGGGGATGAAATATACCATAAATTCTGATAGCTTTTAGATACAAATCGATAGTTGAAGTTCATCATTTGAAGGCCCGGTCACACCGGACGAAATTTGATTGTGCGTTCCTGAAGCGAGGACAAAAAATTATCACGGCCTGTTAACGTTCACCATAGATCGCCACAGTTCAGGCAACGCCGTATACGCTCGGTCACCGCTTATGTTCACTCTTACCTCACTTAATGTTTTGAACTGCACACAATATTACGAGCGTTAAGGAGCGATAGTTTTCCGCTCTGCAAAGTTCACCAAAACCTTTCAACGTCCAGTCAAAGTGTGGCACCATTAAACGCAAGTTTGTGGACGTTCGGGTCCGCAAGGCCAACGCAGAAATCATAAACTCCGGACCACCGGTGCTTCGCCAGCATTGCCAGGGCGATGATTAAACGTTGCACTAAAATTTATGAGCGGTTTAAAGCGTTTTACTCGCGGACATGAGCTTGTTGAACATTTTTCAGGCGTTGAAGCAGTGATTAATTGCGGGGATGAACTTTGGTTGATGGTGGTATGGAGGTCGCTCGGCGCCAAACTGCCAAACCAACGCTTGATACCGTTAGGCAAACTCTATAGCAACGAGGATCAACTTTTGTGAACGGTAACCAGCGGTGATGATTTTTTTACCGCTCAAGGAACGCCCCAACAAAGTTCGGGCGGTGTGACCTAGGCTTCATAAAGAATTACCTTATCTATTATTGACAGGTCATGATAACAGAACTTGTACATGTTTTCTGTTAAAATTATGAATTCAGTAATCGTAAATATGTTGATGAGTGAGAAATAAATAATTCAAGTAAAAATTACTTTCAATCAATTTGCTTAGTTAATTATTCCCAATAATTCCAAATTTTCAAGTTTAGGGGTTTTAATCAGATCAATTTTCTTAAGAATAATAATTAATATATTTGCAGCTATAAGCAAACTATTCAATATGACAACAGACATGGACGCATTACTAAATCCAAACTGCTGAAGAAGCAATCCTCCACAAGTTGATCCTATGAGATATCCAAGAGCAAGAAAAGATGCCCAAAGTCCCGAGACAAGTCCGTAAGTAGCCAGATCTTTGGGCAAGCCATAGTTCAAAGCTTCTTTCTGGGCACCGATGAATGAAACTATACTACTGTTACCTATACCGATACCATTGAACAATAATGCTACTATTGTAAGAACGAGTGAAGGTTGAAATGGTATATTGGGTGCAGGACCTAATAGAATGTACCCGAACAGAGCGCTAGCGCATCCCATTAGAGTAGCATATCTATATCCGATGTATTTATCCCCAAGTATTGCCCAAATAGGTGTGGAAACAGCAAAAGTTAGACCCGTTGCCAGGAACATTAGTCCTACATACGTTGGTGAAAGATCGAACTGTTTCAGATGATAGCTGAGGGTGACATTCAAGAAACTAAGATTGAAGTAGCCAATCAAGTTAGCAAGCATGAGCAATGTAAAATCATAGTTTCGAATCAAATGTAACACATTATAATTACTTTTTTGCAGCTGAATGTCGCCACTATAAGGAAGTATGACGTAAATCATAGCTCCTGCCGCTAAAAGAAAAAGCCCAAGTGTAATAAACGGCGCTATAAAACCACCAAATTCAAAGAGAATTCCTCCAAGACTAGGAGCAATTATTAATCCTATTCCGCAACAAGTTTCTAAAGCAGATACGATGTACAAGTCATCAAGGAATCCTTCAGTAGCGATACTGAAAGAGGCCGTTAAATAACATGAATTTCCACAAGCTTCTACAATTCTGATCAAAAATGAAAATACGATGAATGTTATTCGGTCTTGAATGTAATCTAAAAGTCCGAATGAAATAGATGAGACTGCAACTATGAAAATTCCTGCTAGCAACATGGCCTTAGCACCAATGGCTCTGATGAATTGCCCCAGAAACGGAGATAGGAGGAAAGAAGTAAGCTTGTAGACACCGAACACCATACCGACGATGGTAGAAGAGACGCCCTTAGAAGCTGCGACTGACGGGTAGAAAGGAGATTGAATTGCGTCTGCCATACCGTTGCAAATGTGTCCTATACACAAAGAAAGTAGAAGCAATTTCTGTCGTTTGTCTAGTTCAAGCATGATGATCAGTTGATCTTTTGTTCTGGAAATTGATCTTAAATCATACAGTTTGCTCTAATGTTTCTGAAATATTGAAAAATATTTATTACTATCCGTGAGAAATGCATGCAATTTTAATCCTAAGAGATTAGCCTATTTATGAAATCTTGGGAGAATATATAAAGGTCCCCTCCACTCTAAATTAAAAAATATATGTTAATGCTTTAAATTGTTAGAGCTTAGGTTATTTAACTTGTCACATATAGCAGAAAAAAATAGATAAGAAATGTTTTTAATTCAACTTTCACTCTTTCTAAGATTCATTATAAGAAAAAGTACGAATACTTAATCTAATGATATATGAAAACTATTAATCACTTGGATTCTTTATATTGATCCATTTTATTGAAATCAGCTTCTTTATTGTTTTTAATTTGTGGGATCTAGATAGCTTATTGGTTGATTGGACTTTTTCTTTGCTTGAAATTCAGAGGGTAGAAAAATAAGGAAAAAAATCTTAAATTTTATATTATAATAGAAATATAGAACCAATTTTGAAATGGTTTGCAGTTTTATAACCAGTAACCATACTAGCTATTAATGAATTGAGAAATACGAAAATTAGAGTGGAGGGGACGTTCGAAATTCAAATGCCTTTTCTGTAGTTATTTTTTTGTGCTTAAAATACATTAAATAACACCATTAGTATATTATTGTTGACAAAATCAGAGAAGTAAAAAATCCTTACACTTGTTATTTCATTTATAACAGGATTAATTTTGTAATAAAGATCATTAAAGAATTTGAAATATGCATTGGAATAATATAATGAGAATCAATTATTTGATTCTCTAATTATCAATTTTTACATGAGTTCATCACCGTTCAATACACCACAGTAAGCTACACTGAATGATATGATACCTGCTAAGATATCATATACCTGCTAAGTTACAAAACTGCAGATTCAAGTGTTCTATCACCTGCTACTAGTATATCAAAATCAATCAAAAGATCGTTTAATTAATGATGTCGTGATGTCCAATGTGCACTGTAAAATTGAAATAAATAATCTGTCATCAAAGTAAGAGAGAACTGTTTACAGCCACTCATAACATTTAATACAAAAACTTTATAAAATTAACGTATTATTGAAATATATTTGTAATTAAAATGATATAATACGAGTCCATCATCAATGTATATGATTATTTTCATGAGCTATACCACAATCCAATTATTTATAATGTAAAAACCTAGATATCGAATTATCTATTTCATAAAGATAATCATCTTGAGGGGACCGCCCCTGGATGTTGAAAACATTTTTTATTAACGAAGTTATGGTTCAGTAACTTAATTCATAGAAATAAAATTGAATTTCTAATCGTTTTTGTTCATGCATTTTTTTCGATTAGACCCATAGAAAACGAGCTTTCGAATTTCGACAATTGTCCAAAAAGCCTTAGGCGTTTACAATCTTGAAGCTAGAGCATTACGGTTTTTTGCATTCGATTTATTATAAAATTACGGTATACGATTTTCGAAATTTCGACTTTTCGTGAAAAAAAAATGTCGAAAAAGATTTCGACAACAAATTCGAAAATCAAAAATCGAATACCGTGATGTTGTAGGTAATTTCATAATAAATCTAATGCAAAAAACTGCAATGCTTTAGCTTAAAAATTGTAAGCGCCTTAGGCTTTTGAATTACAAGATTTGTACATTTTTGAACTACAAGAAAATCCCATTCAAAGTTTGATAATCTGACACGCAGCATCTTGCCCGTATGAAGGGTTGCGGTTAACTGAGGCCACTGAATGTATATAAAGATGGAGGAGGTAGCATCGCAGAGGCACAAGTGATGCCAAAAAGTGGCGCCATCGTCTAACCCCCAGTATATTGAATGTGTAGTGACAATCGAGACGTTTAGTGTACGTGACATCATCACAGCACCACTCTTAAACCAATATTGTCACTACTTATCACTCTATACATGTCTATACTATGTATATTTTTTATACTGTGGCCTAAACCAATGGCACCCCTCCAACTCACATCAGTTTAACAGAATGCGCGGAAAGGAGTGGATGTGAGTTTGAGACGCACCTCATTTTAACAACTCTCTCTACCTCATTCACTTCTCGAAACCCTACTTTTTAAATATTTAATAGTTACTTACATAATGAATACAGATATTTTCCCTGATGAAAAAGTGTATGATTTGATTACTAACTTTGCTTTGACATCTCACTAAAACTATAATTTTATTACAGTAATAACAAGATGAACAGATGAACAAATCATAATAAATTCACAACGAAAAAACACTATTAAACCATAAAAAAAATATAAGAATTTATCCATGGGTCAAAGCATATACTTCTCAAAGAGGAAGACAATGCTATGGACTATTTTAGACTAATTTATTGCACGAATCTTTGAGATTAAATTACATTCTAAGAAAAAAGAAGCAATGGCCCAGAAACTTAGAGTGACATCACGAATTGATTATTCTATTAGATTGAATGCAAAATACAGTGGCGTATCTAGGATTCGGTCAAGGGGGCGGGGGCACTTTTCAAATAATTTAACGTTTCTGAAAAAAATCTACGGATAATTCCTCAGACTGATCAGTTATTGGATTATTTTAATTGCTTTGAACATGCTTTCACTGTGTTTCGTCAGAAAACTCATTTTTTAAATTGCGAAATGGGAGGACGTCATTATGTTCATAAAGTATAAAGAATGTATTTTATCCTATTAATATTGGCATTTTTCTTAAACCTTAAAAATGTTTTTGAATTTGAGAAGAAATGCATCGTCCTGTACTCTGTAGTTTGCCAAAACACCTTCTTCTTCAACAGTATGTCAAAAATTCATGCTTCACTCCATGACAAGTGAAAGGGTGGCTAAATCTTACCACCTGAAAAAGTTCACAAGAGTTCGTGGTCTATTCATTGAAACTGGTTCTATTCACAAGAAAGACAAACTATAACAAAACCAAAAAGAACAGAAACAGTGATTCAGGAGGTGAAGAGTTTCTATGAAGAACCCACCAGAACCCCCAGTTTCTCAGCAGATTTCACCAAACATTATTCCGTTGTGGAGGATCGTCAGGTACACTAATGAAAATCCCTGAAATATCTACGGAATAAATGCTAAGGTAGTATCTTTGTTGCCATTATTAATTGAATGAAAAATAATCTTTCATGCATTCCTTGATGATGATGGAAACTTGTCATCGGTTAATGGTGTTTCATATCTCAGATTGCTACAGGACATTATTTGGTGCTAGTTTGCTATGCGATCTGATCATCATTTACTGGTTTGGCATGCGATCTATTCAGAATTTATTAGCAAATATAAAAGATACAAATACGAGATACCAAATATATTTCTTAAATCATTATATACCATTTACATATGCAAAGCCTTATTATGGAAATACTTCAAGAAAATATAATTAAATAAACTACATCCTACTAAACTTATATGAATATAAAGTAAAATAGGTGATTAATATATGTTTTTTTTACTTTTAATGCATTGGTCTACATTGTTTGTTTTGTATCACAGTTACTTACAAAGAAAAATTATCATAATTATTAAAATAAAAATTATCAGATCACATTAACCTCACAAATCGCATACCAAACTAGCACCCCTTATTTGGTCCATACTGCATCTCGTTCTTCACTTTGGTGGATGCAAGACGGCGCTTCACCACATTGAACAAATGCAGTTCTAGAATCTCTCATTGAAAAGGTTAGAGGCCGATTCATTAGCAGAAGAACGGAAAATTCCTGGCCAGCACACAATCAATATCACAACCCTTTGGATTTTTACTTCTTGGCTGATACACAAACTCGAGTTTATATATGAAAAAGAATATTCCATTGTGTCTCTTATACAAAGTGTTCAAAGTTTCGCTGAAAGGTATAACCCGGAGACCCCTAAGAAATTATGAAAGAATGTTTCGCAGTTTGCTTCGTTCTGTCTTCAGGCCAGAGATGGTCATTTTTAACTTTTGTAGCGCCACAGGAGATGTGCTTCATATGATATAGCCATATATATGGAACAATAAATGTTTAATAATAATACTTTCTTTTCCATCAAAGTGGTGTATCTATGATGACAATTAATGCATTAGAAGTGTTTCTAATTTGCAATTTAAAAATGTCGTTTCTGATGGGACACAGTGTGTCAGTGGATGAATTGTACAGTCCATAAGCTGTATATCAAGTCCAATAGACTGATAGTCATTAACTTAATCACAATATTCAATCATTGGCTGCAGCAAAAATAATCAAAATTATACTGCTACACTATGTTTCATCAGATAACGTAATTTTTTAATTGCGAATTAGAAGCACTTAAAAATAAGTCAAATACCATTATAGATGCATCACTTTGAAGGGAAAGAAAGAATTTTTATTATTGTTAACATTTATTGTCTTATATCATATGAGGCACATCACCTGAGCCAAAATATAAATTTATTTATAACTCTTGTTGACATCTGATCAGCACGGAGAAAATATATATATTAATTACAATACAACGGAAGTAAATAATAAATAAATTTATGTACAAACACAATCAATATATATGTAAGGGGTTTAACTTACCTATTTCGTTACATATGTTACATGGTGGGATAATATGTAAACCACCATAAAAACATCATTCATGAACACAAGATGCATGGTGGGATTAAATATATCCAACCTTATAATGCAGCATATTATTTTCATTGACATTCAGTACTATTGAGTTCACTAACATAATGATAAAAACCACCTATGCAACTTGGTACTTTTTTATTTTCAAATCTTATGACTCAAAGAATTGAAGTCTGTTTCGGAACCAAAAACTATATCGCTAACATCAAAAGGAAGTTAAATACAAGGGACTCGAAGAGGCAGTCAGAAAGGAAAGTAGCTCCGTGAACAAATTCATCTACCATGATTCGTTAGCCAAGCTCAGGTATGCAGAAAAGCAGTTACTTGATTAAAAAGAATGTGGATTGGGAAAGATGGAACTGACAGATGGGAGAAGAAAATGAAGAGTTGACGTTAAGTAAATGAAACCTAAATTCTTACCTAGCTAAAAATCTAAGAGGAAAATGAGAAGAGTTAGTAAATGAAGCATGCAAGCCTACCTTAGCATTATCATCTAAACCAGAAAGTAGTGTTAAAAATGAGTTTCGATTAAAATAATTATGATAGTTTAACCTTTTAAATTTACCTTTAAATATAAATATAATAAAATTGAATGAGAAGCCAACTATATAAATTAATGTTTATATAGTTCTCACCAAATGAGACAATTAGTAAACAAAATGTTTTCAGAAATAAAATATCATCACAATTGTCACTATTGGTAAATAATTTGTTATCAAAATTGTGATAACTACAAACAGTACAGAACAACATAGCCTCCCTCGACTGTTACTCGATTAGTACTGAGCATTAGAGGAGGGGCATACAACCCCATTGCACCGAGTGGCAGGGGTGCATTGGGGGAAGACATTCCTATGGTGCCACTTTTTGGCATCACTTTTCCTTGCAAGGCATGCTACCTCCATACCTATATATACTCAGTGACTGAGGCCTTTTTCTTTGCCTATCTTAGTGTGTGTCTCATTAGTGGCACGTAAGATACCAGATATAGCGAGATAATTAATTATTACGAATTATAATTGGCTGAGAGATCGTTTTTAGAGTACAATTGACTCCCTAACCCTCGCATTGCCCCTTCCCTTCCTCCCTCTCACCAGGGAGTTAGAGTAACATGAGAGCTCTGATATTTTGCACACTATTAGAAGGTTATAAAGCAATTATTTACACAATATTTTTTTTTCTTTAATTATGTCATTTTTCCGAGGGGCGGTCCCCTTAAAATAGAGACAAATTTTGAAACATTCACAAATAACAATTAAACTAGTGAGATAATATATGCTTTCCAGTGAAAAAAATAGATTGGACTTCCAAATAAACCACACAATTTAAAAGAGTTGCAGTGTAATCTTTCGATTGTTTTGGGAAAATATTCATATAACTTTTAGAAAAGGTAATGAAATATAAGTACATGAATAATGAATAAATCACCACTCTTCCACAACACTGACAACTGAGATATTATAGCTGTAAAGGCTATTCCTCCAAAGCCAATTTATGGCACCACTCTTTCACCAGACTTACTGCTGAGATAGTATTAGAGTCTATTTCTCACCAGGCAATTTATGGCACCACCCTTACACCACACTGACTGCTTATAACATGTGTTCCTAATAACACATTTCTCACCAGGCAATTTATGGCACCACCCTTACACCAGACTGACTGCTTATAACATGTGTTCCTAATAACACATTTCACACCAGGCAATTTATGGCACCACTCTTACACCAGACTGACTGCTGAGATAATATTAGAGTCTATTTCTCACCAGGCAATTTATAGCACCACTCATACAATAGACTGACTGCTGAGATAATATTAGAGCCTATTTCTCACCAGCCAATTTATGGCACCACTCTTACACCAGACTGACTGCTGAGATAATATTAGAGTCTGTTTCTCAACAGCCAATTTATGGCACCACTCTTACACCAGACTGACTGCTGAAATAATATTAGAGTCTGTTTCTCAACAGCCAATTTATGGCACCACTCTTACACCAGACTGACTGCTGAAATAATATTAGTCTATTTCTCACAATTGACTGCTGAGATAATACAGCTCTAGAGTCTACAGTGTCGAGTCTATTCCTCTACAGCCAATTTATGGAATGGCAATGAGGCTCATTTGGATGTGTCAACACAAGGGATGAAGATTTCTTAGCACAGAATTCATAAACAGCTGAAAAGCTGACATATTGTTTGCATTTCATCAACTTTTAGGGGAATTTGTTTTTGTTCTACTCTCCGCTTTTGAAAGAATGCTCTTCTTTTTACGAATTGTGTTACGGTTATTGGACTGAATTTTCAAAATCTCAGAGGTAAACAGTTTGTCCATTAATTGGTTTAGGGAGCTTCTATATTAGTTAAGAAGAATTACCCTAATTATTTTGAACCTAATTCATTGCTAATCGACATGTTCACTATGATGAAGACTGAAGAGGTTTAGCATAGATATTTTAATTTTACTTTGAGAATATAAACTAGTTAATATATACATTAAAGTAATATACAATATATATTATCTTATTCCTGCAATGTTTATAATCTATTATTAATAATTAATGAAGATTATTAATTTGATAATTAATATGATGTCTAAAAGAATATATAATAGCATTTCTGACATACTCAATTAAATAATCTTTTGTTCAATAACAACAATATATATACAGTATAAGAACTATTATGAAAGAAAATTAATGAAATAAATCTATTTATTTTCACCAACTTCACCAACATATAAATAACTTGACTCATTCTAAATGTTAAAAGACTATATTACATTCGCATTATCTATTTTACTTTCCAAAGAAGCAACAACACCCAATTCGTTCTTCCAAATTAAACTTGCTCGGCTGTCGTCAACTGAAAACCCAATTAAGCAGCCGCTGTTTTTTCACAGACTCTCATTCTGGGTATAACCTAGATATCATTGCACTGTGATGTACTAAGTCGCAGTACACATAACAGCGTGGGATTATTCTCACTACCTAAATCCATACGCTAATGTTCTATAAATAGAATTGGGATGCATTAGGACTTCTCTTAGAATGAACTAATAGACTTTATTTCATTATATAAGTGTAAAGGAATGCATATGAAACTGGCCATCTTAAGACAGAGTAAAAACAAAAAAAAGAGTCTTAAAAAATCATTATACTAGGTACATTGTCACTCAGAAATCTAAAAATCTGAATGGTTCCATGAAGGAATTGGTTATAGAGAATTTGTATCTGTAGAATTCCTACTTCATTTTCTATGGGAGTCAAAAATGCATAGAAAACTGAAAGCTATTTCATGGCAAACTGGAGAAAATATTTTCATTTTAGAAGATAGCTCACTACCAAGGACTGTACTAATCAGAATGGTATATTATATAGGACTTCCTCAATAATTACAGAGGTATTGTACTGTAAGTACATTAATACTCTCTTATTTCACAGTATTGTTCTGTATTTAGTTAACGTTTTTTGGCTGGCAACGCTTGATTGTTAGGAATTAATAATGGTTTATAAAAATGGAAAAGAAACATATTTGACCATAATTTATGGTAAACTGCATAACTATAATAACTCATTATTACTTATCAACGATAATATATACCAACAAATACCTACACCAAAATCATAATAGCTTCATTTCAGTATTATTTTTACATCTTAATGAATTTGTCTACGTCTTATTTATAATCAAAATTAGGAATAAAGAGTTTTATAACGACACCTTGCATTTAATTGCAAACAAACAGCGCTGCTAATAAAACTGACACGAGATTGTGTTCTAGTTTATAGGTGAAAAATGGCGAGTTACGACTCATAAAAGCAGTTGTTGTAACACCATAAAGTGATTATCCGATTGGGGGCAGAAACTCTGCTGGAGTCAGATTGTTTGTTGTTGCCTAATGGAGGTTTAGAGCTGTCGTAAAAGTTGTCTTCACTGCTCAGTGGAGGAATGATTTACAGACTAACAAATGAAATTATAGGCAGTGAGGAAATTATTCGGAATTCTAACCATTAATAGTTTCTACCGTCAATATTTTTTATCTTGTTTTACTTTGACAATTAAGGATGTAACCATTAATATCTCAGAGAGAGGTCATGCATGGTGGGGCTATAGAAGATTCCCTTTGTAATTAATTGTTTCATGTGTTCTTTTAACACGACGATATTAATTAGATTTGAACCAGAAAAATAATATTTTTTGCAGACTAACTAAAGAAAATATATCTATCTCTCCATTGTAGATTTGTACTGAAGTTTTGAACTCATGTACATTGCCACTTTGGGAAATTGCCACTGGGAAAAAAATTGCCACTGAAGGAAAACTGCCACTGTGGGCGTATATAACTTGTCAAAATGAGATGTAATCATTGTGAATAATTCTTCTGTATTAAAATCTGATAAATATTTAATTGAGTATGATTTTTATTATTTGTGAAAAAAATTATTCAGTGGCAATTTTCCTGAATAGCAATTTTCCTAGTGGCAATCTTCCCACAGTGACAGTTTTCCCAGTTGTAGTTTTCCCAGTTGTAGTTTTCCTAGTTGCGGTTTTCCCAGTAGCAATTTTCCTAGCACCATTTTTTAATTTTTTAATGGTAATAATGAAAATTATAAATTTATAATTATAAAAACACTTACATATATGGAAGCAAACAGTTGTTTTGCATGAAATAAACACTTCCTTAAAATTTGTTGAGGCCCTAATTTCATGAATTCTAGCTTTGGGTAATTAAAATGAATGACCAATAAGGATATCAACAATCTCCGGAAGCATTAATTGGAGTGTAATGAACAGCCTTTCCAACAACATGTTATTGTTTGACCAATATATCGTATCGGTCGGTTAGAATATATAGATTTGAAATTTTATTCTTAAATTTATATTAAATTTATATATTCATTACGCATATGGAATATATCGGTTAATGCATGATAACGAATTAAAACAAAAAAGAATATATGCGCAGTAGGTGAATATAACCGTGCTTAGTCCAAAAAAAACTGAATCGGAAGGCACGGAACGTGTGTGGATTGTGAAGTTACAGCAATATTAATGCTATTGAATTTTCCTGTTATTTTTCACTGTCAAGTACACTGGTGAATGAATAATCTGCTTGTGATTCCCACTTAATATCATATTGGAATTTGATTGCATTCATATATATACTAGGCTTTGCTAATTATCTACTCAATAATAGTAAGTACAAATGGAAAAAAGAAACTAGGTATTTTGTGAAACTAGGTATTTACTTTACCAAGTACTGAATGGACAATTCTAAATGGTCAAAATTTAAATCATCATTATCGAAATGCATTCCCAGCTAATCTATGAGTGTAATATCTATATTATCTATATATAAACAAGTATTCTTTCATTTAATATACACTAGAACTTTTTATCGTGTAAATTGTTAGCAAAACAAAGCTTGAGATATAGTAGAGCTATGACATTTCTGATGTACTTTCAGTGCCGTCTAACTTAAACTATATTTTCTTTTACTACTTTACATTTAGTTAAAATAATAAAAAACATGAGATTCTCAAAATATATAGGACACTAGCTGTTATTCAAATATAAATGAGTATCAATCGGAAACTGCATATCTTTAATATTATGAACTGGGTACTTAATTTGGATGTAACATTTTAATGTTCATATAAATAAAAACTCTTATAACACTTATTACATCTAACAAATATTTCTGTACAAGGTGGACGTTAAAAGTATCCATTAAGAAAAAGGCTCTCATGTAAAGATATTCATTTTACTTACACTATACTTCATACAAATTTAATTAGATTCAATTTCAGATTTTAGAATATTATTTCAATTTCTTTCGATAATAAAAGGGATACTTTTCTAGCGCTGACCCTGTAAGTATAATTGTATATACTACATGCTGTCATTGCAAATAATATTCCTTTAATTAAATGACATTCATAGTTACTTAATTATATGTAGATAAATTACAAAGGAATATCTCATATGAGGAAACCCATAATAATTCTATATTGTGTGTAGAGCTGAATTAATGAACAGAAACACTCTAGTGATACCACTCCATAACTTCTCTTCAGAGGAATCTTTAGAATTTATTTCTTCGGGTAATCCCCAGAGCGTGAGAAGCAACAGGTGGTCTGGACTCTAAACTCCTGCAAATATAGACTCAGAAACGCAATTCACACCAATGTGAAATGATGAAAGGTATTTAGAATTATAAATACTTAGCTAAAATATGGAATGATATTTTGTATACAATTGAATATTCGAAGAGATTGTTAATGTAGAGGGTTCAATTAAATATTAGTCTCATATTTGTATATGTATCATCATCAAGAAAATTTTAGGAACATTTTCAAAAATGTATATTTAATTTAAGATTTAGATTAACGATATTTATGATTAATGACAATATCAACATGCAAGGTAATATATTGTTGAGAGAAATATTGCACATATGTATGTAAGGGATCAAGTTATTCAAACTTATCAACTATCAAACATTTGTGAATGATGTGTCTTAGTACGTATAGTAGGTACACTCTTTCGACTATGTAATATTGATAAAATTATGGAAAATTTTCACCCGATATGACAATAAATATTCATCAAAATGTTAGATATAACTACGTTTTAATACCCAACTTCTACTTCAATTTTTCATATTGCAATATCTAGTTTTACATGATAAATACAAGAAAAATGCATATTATTATATCGTTCCATGAAATGCCATCCAATAAGAGAGTTTCATCCTAGAAGAAGAAGAGTATTTGACCGAACATGTTTTCAGAGTGAATTTCACGTAACAAAACAAGATGGGGAAAATGTGACCGGACAATTGACACCCGCAGAAAATTGCCCCTCCCCCCAAGACATTGGCAACCCACCTCAGACAATAGCCACCAAAATATTCATTATTAGGCCTTTCAACTTACAAGATAGTGATACAATATACATAGTATTTTAAACGATTAATTATTAATAATATTATTTACATTTCATGACAAAAATTTCTTCATTCTTCATTTTGTGATATTTTATAATTTTAATTATTCCAATTGGTGATTTAATAAAATACATATTGTTTTTTATATGATATATATTTCCATAATGAATTATATTTGTATAATACAATAATTGACCATTTCCATTATAAATTAACTATTTCTTCCTCTATCACCACTATTATTATTAAGCAAATATTTATAATTTGATATATGATAAGCTAAAATATTAAAAATCAGAAGCACAAATATAAGCACATATTTAAAAAAAATTAAACTCCTTTTACATTTTAATTATGAATTCTCAAACATTTCGTTCTGCTATATAAGAATATAGAATTCAATACAATTCAATTTTTTCTCGTCTATTAAATTCACAATATATATGACTTAAAGCATACTGTCACAACCCAAATAATAATCATTAGGGTGGCAATTGTGCTGGTGGCAATTGTCCGGGGGTGGGAATTGTTCGAGTGGCAGTTCTCCGAGTGGCAATTGTCCGTGGGTGGCAATTGTCCGGTTGGCAATTGTCTGGTTGCCAATTGTCCGGGTTGCAATTGTCCGTGAGGCAGTTGTCCAGGTTGCAATTGTCTGTGGGGTAGTTGTCCGTACTGCAATTGTCCGTGAGGCAGTTGTCCGGGTCTTAATAATGATAATCATGTTCATCTTATTTAGAAATTTAAATTTGAAAGATTAATTAAACCAAAGAAGTGAATAAATTGAAACATTATTAAAAGTTAATTTAAATTTATAAATGCATTTTAAAAGTATCTTGTAACGAATATTCATTAAACCTAAAAATGAAAATAATAGAAATAAAATAGAAGTTTACAAAAATAAAGAGAATTATAAATTATCCGCGAATTCCTGAACTCTCTAAGAGCAACTGGCAAATTTATTCTAACAAAATTAAAGAAAATAGAAATTACTTACAAGTGTGTTTATAACTTATAATACAATAACAGTAAATTTAGTTTGTCAGTGCCTTGAAATAATAATAAAGATCTTCCCCTACCTCCATTATGTAGATCCGTGGCTGCGGTGTTGCACTCCTTTTCCCTCGTTCTCGAGTTTCTTATTTTTTTCTTTACTTGCCTTTAATTGAGACAATAACAGTTACTGTACAGAAACGCTTTATTGAATACTTTTACCTCAATATGACAGTCTTTTTGTAACTAATATCGTTTGTATATTTATTTGCCATCTCATTAGATGTGATATTGCATATAATATCATTAAATTAAATTGTATCAGATTAAGTTAGTCGGTTTGGTGTTTACAGAGTGGCCCAAGAAATGGTTCTTATAGTTTAATAATTATTTTTTATTATAATACCACACTGTGTACCATCAGAAACGTCCTTTATGTATTATGAATTAGAAGGACTTAAAATGCGCCAATGCCATTTTATATTAATCTCTTTTAAAGGAAAACAATGGCTTTCTATGATCATTAAACTTTTATTGTATGATGATGCACATACTAGAGTTGTTGAAAATGACCTCCTCTGGCCAGAAGACAGAACGACACACGTTTCAGACCATATTTGAAAACTTTCTAGAAAGTTTCCTGGTTATCTCTTTGGGTGAATCTTTAAACACATTGTATAGGAGACTCAATCGAGCCAAGTTCTTCTCTGCAAATTCAAGTTTGTGCAACATCCCAGAAATGAAAATCCAGAGGCCTAACACTAATGAGTTTTCAGAATGAACGTTAAGGTTTGACTACGTGTTAAAAAACACACGTCTTATTTATAAACCTACGGTACTGTAAACAAGTTGTTAGTATGTATACTAATCTAATGTGTACAAAATTTCAATTAAAATATTAAACATATAAGGAAAAATAAATATACAGGTATGTAAGACATTGACATATGAGAGAGCAGAGCTGTGATTAGTTGGACTGAGACCCAATTACAGCTCGTACATGTGTGCGTACTCCTTGAAAACTTTGACAGATGTGTGCTTATAGGCCGATAAACTGTATTTCTACTTTGCCACACATCACCACAGTACAATTAATTTCTTAATTTGCGTGCTTTACGCTGATTTACGCCGATACGTGAATATTTTTTTAATTTTTAGATACAAAAGCATATTTGGTATTTATGTAGGAAGAAATTCAAGGAAGGCTGGTGACAATTTGAAGGAATTGCATGAAAGATATAAATTAATTTAAAAAGGATGTGTCAAAACTCACGTAAATCTCAAAAGGGTTAAGATCTGGACTGTTTGCTGGCCAAGGATTCTCCATTCTTCTGCTAATGACTCGATATCAAAACCTTCATTGAGAAATTGTAGAGCTGCATTTGTGCAATGTTGTGGCAGTTCGTCTTGCATCCACCAAAATGAAGAACAATTTAAAGAATGGCGCAGCTTGAGTCAAATAATAGCCTGGAGCAATCTGGGATATGAATTATCGTTAGCCAATGACAAATTGCCATCATCGTCAAGGAATGCATAAACTATTGCAAACATTCACTTAATATAGGCAACTCTTTCAACTATTAAAGGGACTCTTCTGACCTTTTTCAGGTGGTAAGATTTAGCCAGCTTTCCTCTGATTTAAAGTTATAAGAATGAATTCCCACCGTACTATTGAAGGAGATTGTCTTTTGGAAAATATTTTTTTCTGGTTGAAGATAGTTGCAGATCAATTCAATTTTAATAGGGTGATAAAAATCTACTCCTTAGTAACAAAATGGCGTATACCTATACATAGTAAGACTACAAGCATTTTAAGTTCTCCAAATTTGCTATTCAAAAATGACGCTTTTGATGGAACACCTAATGTATGGTGTGTTTTCAATATTTTTAGCCTTTAACAATAATATACATAAAACTGTTTGCATGGATTTTGTAACAGTTATTCAGGTATTTTTAAACTTATGTTATATAAGGTTAATTGTGACCATATATATGCCATTAATGTCACACTGATGTTAGTACCAATAATATCGTCAAACTGCTCATGCTATGTTGCCGGTTTACAACGCCTGGAAACAACATGAGCATATGGACCAGTCAGGCACAACCTCCTGTAAATAAATTCTAAAAGAAATATATCATTTCGTACCAAATGTGTGATTTTTAGCGTGAAACACCGATTTGACAGTAACAAATTTGAATCATTAAATAATGGAGGATCTAAAGGAAAATGTTTTAATTTCATATAAATAGCCTTTTAGATAAGTAATTGATGAAATGGATGGACAGAGGTAAGCTGATGTTGCAAGAGCTCAAGCTATCCGTAGAAATGATTTTGATTTTGTCCGACAAGTAATTGTTCACGATGTTGGTTGTCACCAATAGTCAGAATGAAAGGGTTTAGACACATAGCTCTTAAATCTTGTCTGTGCCGCATCTAATAAACCAAATTTCCTTCGATCATCATGGATTAAGGAATCAGATTCAATCGTCACGTGTAACTGAATATTTTGCAAGGAGAAGTCCTTCCTTGGCTCTCAAGATGAAACCACTTTCATCTTCATCAACACATTTTAAGCCCAAACTGCAAATGTGAGTGACAGGTGTTACAAAGACAAGTTGAAAGGCTTTTGGGAGAAAACAATGTGGCCACCCCTCAAGTGCTGACATCAATTCTATTCATCTTTCAACTCGTTCCAGCCTTAATCTAGTTGCTTGGAAGACAGCCATTCATTTTCTCGGGCCAAGTTGAACGAAGAAGTACCCAGTTAAAATTCGGTGCAGTATAGCGGACGTTTTACTGTAGTTTATGGCAGTCTCAGCATTTCTAAGCAGCGCTCAGCAGATAATCTCTGCTTTCTACAAATGTTTACCGCGACCTACGGAGGCCACGGCAGTATAAGGACGAGATAATCTGTGGAGGTTTGACGCGTTATTATCTGCCGAAAACTCTGGAGAACAGAGCATAGAAAATCTTCAGAGTTTATAGTCGATAATATTGGCTAAAATCTCCAGAGATTGAAGCACCACATATTGCTCATGAATCATAATCCAACAAATTAATTTGAACAAAAATACAACTTCTTTATCGATAGTGTAGCTAATAATAGGTAATAATAGCTATAGTTAATTAATTGGTGGATAGCCCTAATATAAAATAAACATTAATCACTATTGTTCTTGGTACTCAGCTATGGTTTGGCTCATTCAGTTTTATATTAAATCTATTGTTACCTAATATTTATTTAACCACGGATATCATTGAGTAATTTGTATGCGTTTTTATATTTCTCATTTGTCAGAGTGAACCACTAAATTTTTTTAAAGTAACACTTACAGAAGATCAAAGCATTAGTGAAGTCTGACAATGTTGATATCAGGCTTTATCAGAATACAGTTTTTCTGTATCTTCTCACTGAATGAACTGAAACAGCTCTCATCAGACTCACACATCGATCATATATAGGTTCTAATAGTACTTCCATGCGTACATATGACTGAGAATCGTAGATACAGGAGACATTCTTAAATGATTTCCATGAATATCAAAGTGCTGATGCTTGATTATAGATAAAATGATTTATAAAGATAAATTATAAGCATACTAAACTACCATTGCATATAATGTTTTCAATTTATAAGATATTAGGTAATTATTTACCCTGGAGTAGGTTATTATTTGTCGAATTAAACTTTTGGCATGTGAGAATATATAAAATATATCATAGGTATATGGAATATATAATGACATTCTTATAAACAAGCTGACATTGGCCTTAGTTTAATAAGTTTACTCCAATATGTATATATTGTATATAATGCATACAGTATACTGCATATATATAGTTAGTACAGAAAATTAATTTGGTTCATCTAACAACGATTCAATATTATAAGTGAAAAAATTGCAATAACTAACCAGTTAAAATTATATACTAATATTATTATAACATTAATCATGTATTTGTTCTTCATCCGCGCCATTTAAATAAGTAGGTATATTGGAATACAAGAATACCAAATAACACGAAATCATTATTGAAAAAATCGGTCATTCTTAATAATTATTTAAAGATAAAATCATTTCCATGCTGAAAATATCAAAAACAGAGTTGCAAAACGAAATATATAGAACAATTATTTTGTACGTTCTAAAGAAAAATATCGGATTTTTTATTGAGAACCATTGAACCTGCCGTATTTTGAATTGTTTCTAGTTTATAATAAGGTTCTGTGGTGAATTAATGTTTTAAGTTATTAATTTATTGGTGAAAGTGGAATTGTGTATCTATCATGTGTATAGTATTTAAGAGTTCAGTGGTTATTGTATCCTATTGAAAAAAAAATAGCTATGCTAGGCTATAGTATATTATATAATCTAGCCTATATAGCTAATTTGTACTTTTTTGGGTTTTGAAATTCACTACCTACGGTCCTACCTAACTAGGTGGCTACTAGGCTACTCATGACACCAGTTATCTATCTTACTATAAATGATTTTTCACCTTGCTATGTATAATGTACTAGCACATAGGTATCAGGAAATGCACTGTAACTTGTACTCCAAGTAGCCTATGTCCAAGTTACTCCCACTGTGACATATGTACTAGCTACCCACAGCCTGTTGAAATTTTAGTTAAATGTATTACACACTCGTTATATATTTAATGTTAACTTCCTGTTAGACTAGCTCAGCTATATTAAATTACCTATTGTTTCAATAACTATGTATTACTTTTAATGAGAAACGGACATAAGGTCTAAAGTCGATCACACTTCCGTCGAGGGTTAAATACCCTGTCTTGTTGGTTCTGAAGTCAGTCTGTCTTGAACATTACTCAGTGAGAGATGAGTTCCACTCATCTCTCCATAGACTTCTAATTGTATAACATATTTACTCTTTAAATAAACTCTATGTCTTAACGTTGTTAACCCACTGTTATTTAACCTAATTCTAATAGGTTATGGGCCCAGTGAACGATAAGAGTTTATAAATCAAATTATGTTTAAACAAATTAGAAGTTTATAATAGTAATAAAAACGAAGTGCTGTGAAAAAAGTGTTAACCTATATGAAACATATCACTTAAAACGCTTGCGTAAGCAAATCGTGCTCACGCGCTAATGAGGTCAATTATAATGATTGCTCTAGCGAAAAATGCACTTGTGTTATAATATAATGATTTAGTATTTTTGCGGAAGAGGTGTCAAGAGAGGTCACAAATTACCTTTAAATCTGTGACCTTATCCTTTGGTAAACAGTCTTTCAACAAAAGGTTCTTGCGAACTAAGACCTGTGTTACTGTTCCAATTAAATATTAATAATTATATTCAGTGCAGTTATTCTTATGAATTAGAATAATGTTAAAACAGCAACTCAGTTAAACAGTAAATCAAGTTAACTGCTTTGGTTGTTTATGTTTGTTAAAGTATTGAATGATAGTAAATACTTATATTCAGTGCAGTTATTCTTATGAATTAGAATAATGTTAAAACATCAATTCAGTTAAACAGTAAATCAAGTTAACTGCTTTGGTTGTTTATGTTTGTTAAAGTATTGAATGATAGTAAATACTTATATTCAGTGCAGTTATTCTTATGAATTAGAATAATGTTAAAACATCAATTCAGTTAAACAGTAAATCAAGTTAACTGCTTTGGTTGTTTATTTTTGTTAAAGTATTGAATGATAGTAAATACTTATATTCAGTGCACTTATTCTTATGAATTAGAATAATGTTAAAACATCAATTCAGTTAAACAGTAAATCAATTTAACTGCTTTGGTTGTTTATGTTTGTTAAAGTATTGAATGATAGTAAATACTTATATTCAGTGCTTTTATTCTTATGAATTAGAATAATGTTAAAACATCAATTCAGTTAAACAGTAAATCAATTTAACTGCTTTGGTTGTTTATGTTTGTTAAAGTATTGAATGATAGTAAATACTTATATTCAGTGCACTTATTCTTATGAATTAGAATAATGTTAAAACATCAATTCAGTTAAACAGTAAATCAATTTAACTGCTTTGGTTGTTTATGTTTGTTAAAGTATTGAATGATAGTAAATACTTTCAACAAAAGGCTCTTGCGAACTAAGAATTCTGTTTTTTGTTTCAATTGAATATTAATAATTATATTCAGTTATTCTTATGAATTAGAATAATGTTAAAACATCAATTCAGTTAAACAGTAAATCAAGTTTAACTGGTTTGGTTGTTTCAAGAAACATGTCAGAAAAACACGTGGGCTAACAAATTTCGTTTGAAGAAAAAGCTCTACAATCTAAAATTGAAGTCTCCTGATCTACTCGACTTTCATTTGAAGGAACTAACTGAAGTTTTTCAAGAGCTTGCCTTGTTAAATCAAGTGATCAGTGAAGAGGATAAAGTGATTTGTCTTCTGTCATCACTGCCAGGGCCGTTTGAAGTGCTTGTCACTGCACTTGAAGCTCAGACAGACATCCCTAACTGGATTACCGTAGCTGACACACTCCGGAGTGAAGCTGAAAAGTTGAGTATTCTTCTCAAACTAACAACTACTCATCCCAGAGCTACCCCAATCTGGATACACCCAGCAAGGAGGAGGATACGGCACTTGAAACAGTGGGGGGTACTATGGACAGCAGCAGAATTACTATGCACAGCAGCAACAGACACCGCCAACCCAAATCTCTTACGGCAACGGGGGACAACAGGCACCGGGCGGTTGGAGTGCCGCAACCACTGGACAAGCTGCCGGTACTTGGAGTGGCTATGGACAACAAACCGGACAAACGCCCCAGCAAAGCTGGAGCAACTCCACATACTTGTGGTGGCTATGGGAACTACAACTACAAGAAGTAAAATAAGTAAAGACTTGTTTGTTTGTAAATAGCTACACAAGAAAGTGGTAGTGTTAAGTTGCTAAAAAGACTTAGTTTAACTGACATTTAACTTACGCCATATTGTAGTTCTATTCACAGTAAATGAATAACCTGATGTTAAGTCTAGTGGTAGGTTTAGTTAACTTTCGCCTCTACGGTTCTTGCACCGGTGTACAACTTGCTTCAGCATTTGTGAAGTGAATTCTCAAATTAATTGAAATTAGTCTTTTGGATAGTAGTTAGATAGAATTTTTATTGCTTTTTAATGATCAGCAGATTAATCTTTGAATCGTAACAAAAACTACCGACACAGCATTTAATTATTATTTTAATTGATGACTCAGCATGTTTACTTAATAGAAGTACGCGGTCTATTAGGTGAGCATATGAATTGAATACAGATGAATTGATATTCATACTGTGAATATTTGTGAATATTTAGAAGTGAATATTTAGAAATAAATATTTTTTCATTTTGAAATACTAATTAGATTTTGATGATTAGAAAATTTTAAAGTCAAAATAAATTAGGAATTTGTAGGAATGAAATATTTTTAAATTAATATACATAAATGAAATGGTTATATTTATAACTAATTTGCAGTAAAATATTAAACGATCTTTCAATTTTTCTGAAGAAAGAATTTAATAGTAAATTTTATTCAATAAAATAATTAAAAAATAGAAATTCTATTTTTTAACGGAAGGATGTTAATTTTAATTGCATGATTATTAAGCAATGTTAATTTTTACAAATTAAATTGAAATAAAATAAGCAAGAATGTCACAATATGTTAAGTTCAGTTTTGATGTGTATTCATACTATTTTTTATGTTATATGTAAGTTTGAAATATTTTATATACATAGTATATTTTCTTTTTGGATTTCTGAAGACTCTAATTTATATCTAAATTCAGAAATAAAAAGAGGGGAAGAAAGGAATTATTTGAAATAGAATTAAACCATTAATAAATGTTTAAAATTCTTGCAGTTATAGGTTTGATTTTTTTATGTTACATGTAAGTTTGAAATATTTTATATACATAGTATATTTTCTTTTTGGATTTCTGAAGACTCTATTTTATATCGACATTCAGAAATAAAAAGAGGGGAAGAAAGGAATTATTTGAAATAGAATTAAACCATTAATAAATGTTTAAAATTCTTGCAGTTATGATTGTTCAATTTGAATTTCAGAATTTTTCAATTTGAGTTTTAATGTTTTGAATTTTAGGATTGATTAAAATGAGATTTATGTCTTTAAATTTAGAATAATTCATTTCCTATGTAAATTGTTGTTCATTGTTTTTTTTTAATGGATCGTCTGACATATTCTCTAAATCGTTGCCTATTGATAGATTTACCAAATTTGTTAAATTAATAGGTATGAAAAATATAAAATGTCGTGTGAGGAGGAGTGTTGAAATTTTAGTTAAATGTATTACACACTCGTTATATATTTAATGTTAACTTCCTGTTAGACTAGCTCAGCTATATTAAATTACCTATTGTTTCAATAACTATGTATTACTTTTAATGAGAAACGGACATAAGGTCTAAAGTCGATCACACTTCCGTCGAGGGTTAAATACCCTGTCTTGTTGGTTCTGAAGTCAGTCTGTCTTGAACATTACTCAGTGAGAGATGAGTTCCACTCATCTCTCCATAGACTTCTAATTGTATAACATATTTACTCTTTAAATAAACTCTATGTCTTAACGTTGTTAACCCACTGTTATTTAACCTAATTCTAACACAGCCAACAGGCGACTCAAGTTATTAGTTATAGAGTACTACCGATGTCAGTTAAGCAAATTAGTTGGCTTCTATTTTAAATGGTCCACTCGTCCTCACATTCTGATAGCTATATACCTTAGCCATGTTTCAAAGTGTGCACTGTGAACAAAGTCGCCAGTATAGCCTATATTGATACGTATCTAAAAGATGAGCGGCGCACCAGATCACGGCGCACCCACCATACGTTCTATTAGATAGATCATAGGTAGATTGATAGATGATTTATGATAGGTACCTATATGTAGAAATGTAGTGAATTTGATATTTGTTGTTTCAAATTTATGACTGATAGTCTGATGGTACCTGAATGATGTGAATCCACAACCAGTCTGTAGGTTTATTTGGTTTACAAAATTCCAATTACTTTTCCAAAAAGCTGAAAGAATAATCAGAAAAATACATACCTTCCTACCTATTTCATGATAGATCCTAAGATAGCTATTCGAATGAGCCACCAACATTTTTTTTATTTACCTAGCCTCCAAAAATAGAAAAAAATAATGGTAAGTTGGTAACATTATAGTTATACTAACATAGGAATACCTAAATAGCTAAAATCCAGTTAATCCACAGACTTTATTAGTATAGGTAATATTATTTTCGAAGGGGAAAAATTCCACTGACAAGTGGATGGAATTTACCATGAAATACAGTCTGGGCATTATACCAGTCTGTATTTGGGGCACAAAATTCCACTTGACTTTTTAAAAGTTGAAAAAATCCACTAGGCTATAAATTTCTATTAATTTGGCTGATCCAGCAACTTTTTTCTAACTTATCCACCAAAAATTAATGGTAACATAGGATTATTGGAATAAATGGCTATAAAAATCCACAGACTTTGCCAGAATATTATTTTCAAAGGGCAAAAAATTCCACCGACATGTCGGTGAAAATTACCACAAAATACAGACTGGGACATTAATTGAGTCAGAGAGATAGATATTCGCAGTCGCTAGAGTCTTGACTGACTACCTACTAGGTATATTGAATTTTCTTCAATAGTTTTGAATTCATTCCTACCTATGATCTATCCAGAATGCAGGAACTGGTAAAGTGTTCTCCAAGATATCCTACATTTTGACTTATGTTCATGTTCTCAGTAAAATACATGTAAATGTAGAGGAAATTATTGATTGTTTGCACAGAAAATGTTAAAATGTCATATATTCTGCAGACTGGCTAGTACCTATACAAGCTATATCTATTTACTTGAATTTTACTTCGATTATTAAAAGAGATCTCTGTATTATTGTATACAAAATATGCCAGTTAATCTGTTGATGCCAATTAATTGACCCTCAGCCTTACATAATAAGTTACATTTGTAAAGGTCAAAACTCAGATATGTCTAATTGGCTTAATGCCAGTCTACAGAATATGGGACATTTTAACATTTTCTGTAATAACAGTCTGAACAGTCCTTAGTTTTCTCCTATATTTGCATTAATTTGACTGAGAACAGAAGCCAAAACAGGAGATTTTTTGGAGAACAGTTTACCAGTTCCTACAGTCTGGGCTTAATGTTTTGATTTAATTTAATTTCTATGTTCCCATGTTAATTTGGCCTAAAATTTTAAGAAATGAGCCAAAATTGACATGTCTCAGAATCTTTAAATTTTGGCTTGAAATTGGCTAACAATCTGCCAGTCTCTTGAACATGGCATGATGATTATTCAGATTATATAAGATGCATCTTGACAGTTTCAATATATTTAGGTACCTATTCTCATGTAAATTTTGGCACTAGCTATATTTAGAGAGTCAAAATAGTTTTAAAATTTAGATAAATGGAGCAGTAAAATTAGGTTACTTTCACTAGAAACCTTTCTTTGACTGACGGAGGTCGCTTTTCTTTGACGGAGGTCGCTTTTCTTTGACGGAGGTCGCTTTTCTTTGACGGAGGTCGCTTTTCTTTGACGGAGGTCGCTTTTCTTTGACGGAGGTCGCTTTTCTTTGACGGAGGTCGCTTTTCTTTGACGGAGGTCGCTTTTCTTTGACGGAGGTCGCTTTTCTTTGACGGAGGTCGCTTTTCTTTGACGGAGGTCGCTTTTCTTTGACGGAGGTCGCTTTTCTTTGACGGAGGTCGCTTTTCTTTGACGGAGGTCGCTTTTCTTTGACGGAGATCGCTTTTCTTCGACGGAGATCGCTTTTCTTTGACGGAGGTCGCTTTTCTTTGACGGAGGTCGCTTTTCTTTGACGGAGGTCGCTTTTCTTTGACGGAGGTCGCTTTTCTTTGACGGAGGTCGCTTTTCTTTGACGGAGGTCGCTTTTCTTTGACGGAGGTCGCTTTTCTTTGACGGAGGTCGCTTTTCTTTGACGGAGGTCGCTTTTCTTTGACGGAGGTCGCTTTTCTTTGACGGAGGTCGCTTTTCTTTGACGGAGGTCGCTTTTCTTTGACGGAGGTCGCTTTTTTTTGACGGAGGTCGCTTTTTTTTGACGGAGGTCGCTTTTCTTTGACGGAGGTCGTTTTTCTTTGACGGAGGTCGCTTTTCTTTGACGGAGGTCGCTTTTCTTTGACGGAGGTCGCTTTTCTTTGACGGAGGTCACTTTTCTGTGACGGAGGTCTCTTTTCTTTGACGGAGGTCGCTTTTCTGTGACGGAGGTCGCTTTTCTGTGATGGAGGTCGCTTTTCTGTGACGGAGGTCGCTTTTCTGTGACTGAGGTCGCTTTCCTGTGATGGAGGTCGCTTTCCTGTGATGGAGGTCGCTTTCCTGTGATGGAGGTCGCTTTCCTGTGATGGAGGTCGCTTTTCTGTGACGGAGGTCGCTTTTCTGTGACGGAGGTCGCTTTTCTGTGACGGAGGTCGCTTTTCTGTGACGGAGGTCGCTTTTCTGTGACGGAGGTCGCTTTTCTGTGACGGAGGTCGCTTTTCTGTGACGGAGGTCGCTTTTCTTCCATGTTACAAACCAGTCTGCAAAACATGCACAAAATCAGTCTTCAAATATTCAATTTTTGGAGCAATTCTTTCCAAAAGATTTTTAAATTTCTCTCTAAAATGGCCAGAAATCTCAAAACGCTCTCCAATAATTACATGTAAACATAGGAATTGATTAAGAAATTGTCACCAGATAATTCAGGACACTAATTTCAAGGCCATAATTGTCACCGGATAAATTTCACAACTTCATGCATCTTTTGCAGACTGTGTTACAGAGTATGTCAGTTAAAGCCAATTAATTGGCTTAAATTTCAAGAGGTCAAAATTCAGATATGTCTAATTGGCTTAAAATTTTGAATTAATTCCTATGTTCCCATGGACGCAGGAGGTGACTATTTTTTGACGCAGGAGGTGACTATTTTTTGACGCAGGAGGTGACTATTTTTTGACGCAGGAGGTGACTATTTTTTGACGCAGGAGGTGACTATTTTTTGATGCAGGAGGTGACTATTTTTTGATGCAGGAGGTGACTATTTTTTGATGCAGGAGGTGACTATTTTTTGATGCAGGAGGTGACTATTTTTTGACGCAGGAGGTGACTATTTTTTGACGCAGGAGGTGACTATTTTTTGACTCAGGAGGTGACTATTTTTCGACGCAGGAGGTGACTATTTTTTGACGCAGGAGGTGACTATTTTTTGACGCAGGAGGTGACTATTTTTTGACGCAGGAGGTGACTATTTTTTGACGCAGGAGGTGACTATTTTTTGACGCAGGAGGTGACTATTTTTTGACGCAGGAGGTGACTATTTTTTGACGCAGGAGGTGACTATTTTTTGACGCAGGAGGTGACTATTTTTTGACGCAGGAGGTGACTATTTTTTGACGCAGGAGGTGACTATTTTTTGACGCAGGAGGTGACTATTTTTTGACGCAGGAGGTGACTATTTTTTGACGCAGGAGGTGACTATTTTTTGACGCAGGAGGTGACTATTTTTTGACGCAGGAGGTGACTATTTTTTGACGCAGGAGGTGACTATTTTTTGACGCAGGAGGTGACTATTTTTTGACGCAGGAGGTGACTATTTTTTGACGCAGGAGGTGACTATTTTTTGACGCAGGAGGTGACTATTTTTTGACGCAGGAGGTGACTATTTTTTGACGCAGGAGGTGACTATTTTTTGACGCAGGAGGTGACTATTTTTTGACGCAGGAGGTGACTATTTTTTGACGCAGGAGGTGACTATTTTTTGACGCAGGAGGTGACTATTTTTTGACGCAGGAGGTGACTATTTTTTGACGCAGGAGGTGACTATTTTTTGACGCAGGAGGTGACTATTTTTTGACGCAGGAGGTGACTATTTTTTGACGCAGGAGGTGATTTTTTTTTGACGCAGGAGGTGACTTTCTTTTGACGCAAGGTACACAAGACACTTTTTTTTCACACCTGTTACACCCCTATTTAATTATCTCGTCTATTCTTCTATTAGCAACATGTGTAGAATTTTAAGTGCACTCTCCTGTTACAACTTAAACTAATGCATTGAGTAGAAAAATAGTGCTTAAGTCATAGTTCAGAGATGGTTCCGTTATTTGATCATGATGGCCATACTTAAAAAGATGATGATGGGTGGTTATTATTTAGTAATATACTATATTATTCAGAGTCAAAATCCTTGCTCATTCACCAGTGTCATTGTTTTCAGTCCTTTGACCAATGAGATATTTTACAAAGTATCTCAAATGGTCAGATAATCCAAGAAACTTTAATAGATATTTGAATTTAAAGCATATTTTTCCCATATTGTCATGCTAAAACTCAATAATGTTTAGGACATTAAATAGAAATTTGCATAGTATGGAAGTGGCTAATATCACTCCTATTTATTTAGATAACTGGTGTTCTATCAATTATCTACCTATGTTCTTGTGTTAATTTTTATATTTATACAGTGTGATTATTATTAAAAAATTATACATAGCTAACTCAAACTGTGAGTTTGTTTATGATAATCTGTATTCCTCCCTCTGGATATTGTTACTAACTAGGCTATTTTTGTATATGTTCATGAATTTGTTTGTTATATATGTCAAAACTTTTGTTTTTCTTTTCAGGATTATAATTATTCAATACATTCCAAAAGGAAACTAGTTTAAGAAATTTTGTATGTATCAAACAATCAAGGATATTCAGTTCAAACTTTAACATGTCTTTAGATGATGAAGAGGACATGATGCTATTCATTATGAAGTATAAGGTAAGTTCAGCTCTCTTTTCAATATCTTGGGATATTTATGGGATATTCAGAATGGAATACTATCAAAAATATATACTCCAAGAATATTCCAATTTGTTTCGCATGGAATACTATAGAAATATGATATTCCCTGAATATCAAAGGATGATATCTGACCGAATACTGTAATTCTCCAATATTCCTGGAACATTCCCTCGTATAAGAATTTGAATACTATTCAATATTATTGTTACAGGAATATCCCTTCTTCATCAAACTGTGAGTGCAGATTAGGAGGGAATATTGTAGATATTAAAGGGAATATCCCAGGCATAAAACCTTCTTGCCCGGGATATTCACTATACAGGGCTTCACTATAGAGGAGTAGCACTGTATATTCACTATACAGGACTTCACTATAGAGGAGTTGTACTGTATATTCACTACACAGGACTTCACTATAGAGGAGTTGTACTGTATATTCACTATACAGGACTTCACTATAGAGGAGTTGTACTGTATATTCACTATACAGGACTTCACTATAGAGGAGTAGCACTGTATATTCACTATACAGGACTTCACTATAGAGGAGTTGTACTGTATATTCACTATACAGGACTTCACTATAGAGGAGTTGTACTGTATATTCACTATACAGGACTTCACTATAGAGGAGTTGTACTGTATATTCACTATACAGGACTTCACTATAGAGGAGTAGCACTGTATATTCACTATACAGGACTTCACTATAGAGGAGTAGCACTGTATATTCACTATACAGGACTTCACTATAGAGGAGTTGTACTGTATATTCACTATACAGGACTTCACTATAGAGGAGTTGTACTGTATATTCACTATACAGGACTTCACTATAGAGGAGTTGTACTGTATATTCACTATACAGGACTTCACTATAGAGGAGTAGCACTGTATATTCACTATACAGGACTTCACTATAGAGGAGTTGTGCTGTATATTCACTATACAGGACTTCACTATAGAGAAGTTGTACTGTATATTCACTATACAGGACTTCACTATAGAGGAGTTGTGCTGTATATTCACTATACAGGACTTCACTATAGAGAAGTTGTACTGTATATTCACTATACAGGACTTCACTATAGAGGAGTTGTACTGTATATTCACTATACAGGACTTCACTATAGAGGAGTTGTGCTGTATATTCACTATACAGGACTTCACTATAGAGGAGTTGTACTGTATATTCACTATACAGGACTTCACTATAGAGGAGTTGTACTGTATATTCACTATACAGGACTTCACTATAGAGGAGTTGTAC